>BQNB010018345.1:0-68441 GCA_026074375.1 Tanacetum coccineum
GGCGAAAGGAAGCCTTATGGGGGATCTTTGCCCAAGTGCACCAAGTGCCATCTTTACCACAATGGCCCGTGCACCCAGAGGTGCCACGAGTGTAACAAAGCAGGGCACTTTGCTCGCGATTGCAGGAGTGCTGGTAACACAAATGTTGCTAATACTCAGAAGGGCAATGGGACAGCTCCCAAAGGAAATGGTTGTTTTGAGTGTGGAGCGCCAGAGCATTTCAAGAGAGATTGTCCTAAGCTGAGGAATAAAGATAGAGGAAATAGGAATGCACAAGGCTAGGTTTATGCAGTTGGGGATGCAAAAAAGAGGGGAAATGCTCCGGGAAACCCTTATGCCAATGTCATCACGGGTACATTCCTCTTAAATAACCACTATGCATCTATCTTATTCGACACAGGTGCCGATAGAAGCTTTATATCCACTGCATTTAGTTCTTTGATTAACATCGCCCTAACTCCATTAGAAAATTGTTATGATAGTCGGGATAGACACTATTATACAAGGTTGCACCTTAAATTTCTTAGACCATCCATTCAACATAGATCTAATGCCCGTAGAACTGGGTAGTTTCGATGTCATTACCGGTATGGACTGGTTAAGAAGATGTCACGCCGTGATCGTGTGCGATGAGAAACTGGTTCAAGTTCCTTATAGGAATAAAACTTTGACTTTTTATGGAAACGAAAGTAGCAACGGGAGAGAATCTCGGTTGACAGTTATCTCATGTTCAAAAGCTCAAGAGTATATGGTGAAGGGATGCCAGGTCTTTTTGGCGCAGATATCCGCCAATGAAGAGGAGGACAAGTCGGGAGGAAAACAAATTAAGGATGTACCAATCGTCCGAGACTTTCCTGAAGTGTTTCCCGAGGACTTGTCGGGTCTTCCTCTGGCTCGACCAGTGGAATTTCAGATCGATCTGATTCAAGGAGCCGCGCCCGTAGCTCCAGCACCGTATTGATTGGCTCCATCCGAAATGAAGGAATTATCGGAGCAACTACAAGAGCTTTCCGACAAAGGATTCATAAGACCTAGTTCCTCACCTTGGGGAGCCCCGGTCTTGTTTGTCAAAAAGAAGGATGGGTCATTCAGGATGTGCATTGACTACAGGGAGTTAAATAAGCTGACAGTGAAGAATCGTTATCCACTCCCGAGGATCGACGATTTATTTGATCAACTCCAAGGATCCAGTATTTATTCGAAGATAGATCTGAGATCAGGATATCACCAGCTTAGAGTACGAGAGCAAGACATTCCAAAGACGGCATTCCGAACTCGGTATGGTCATTACGAGTTCCAGGTTATGCCATTCGGACTGACAAACGCACCTGCGGTATTCATGGACCTCATGAACCGAGTATGCAAGCCTTACTTGGATAAGTTCGTAATTGTCTTCATCGATGACATACTTATTTATTCAAAGGACAAGAAAGAGCATGAAGAACATCTTAAGGCCATTTTGGAATTGCTTAAGAAGGAGAAGTTGTATGCCAAGTTTTCAAAATGTGAATTTTGGATTCCGAAGGTACAATTTCTCGGACATGTCATTGATAGCAGAGGCATACATGTGGATCCAGCCAAGATAGAATCTATCAAAGATTGGGCGTCTCCTAAGACACCAACGGAGATCCGCCAATTCTTAGGTCTTGCTGGTTACTATCGAAGGTTCATCGAAGGATTTTCGAAAATTGCTAAATCAATGACGAAACTTACTCAGAAAGGAATCAAGTTCGACTGGGGAGAAAAGGAAGAGAACGCTTTTCAGTTAATAAAGCAGAAGTTGTGCAGTGCACCAATTCTGGCTTTGCCTGAGGGGAGCAAAGACTTTGTGGTCTACTGTGATGCGTCACACAAGGGTTTAGGTGCTGTACTGATGCAAAGAGAGAAGGTGATTGCTTATGCTTCTCGACAACTAAAAGTTCACGAGAAGAACTACACCACCCATGATTTGGAACTCGGATCGGTAGTGTTTGCCCTAAAGATATGGAGACACTATCTATATGGAACCAGATGCACAGTGTTCACCGACCATAAAAGCCTACAACACATTCTCGATCAGAAGGAGCTTAACATGAGGCAACGCCGTTGGCTAGAATTGCTGAGTGACTACGATTGTGATATTCGTTATCATCCCGGAAAAGCAAACGTAGTGGCTGATGCGTTGAGCCGTAAGGAACGGATTGAACCGTTGCGGGTTCGAGCCTTAGTTATGACAATAGGCTTGGATCTTCCCAAACGAATATTAGAAGCTCAGATCGAAGCCCAGAAACCAGATAATCTCGTGAATGAAGACATAGGCGGTATGATCAGAAGGGATATACCCAAGGAAGGATTGGAACCACGTGCCGATGGAACACTATGTTTACACGGCAGGAGTTGGATACCTTGCTATGGAGACTTAAGATCCGTGATTATGCACGAATCCTACAAGTCGAAATATTCTATCCATCCCGGTTCTGAAAAGATGTACCAAGATGTGAAGAAATTATATTGGTGGCCAAACATGAAGGCTGACATCGCCACGTATGTTAGCAAATGCCTGACATGTGCAAGGGTCAAGGCCGAACATCAAAGGCCATCAGGATTGCTAGTACAACCAGAGATACCCGAGTGGAAGTGGGATAATATCACGATGGATTTTATCACCAAACTTCCTAGGTCGTCACAAGGTTTCGACACCATCTGGGTGATTGTGGATCGACTTACAAAATCTGCTCACTTCCTGCCAATAAGGGAGAATGATCCATTAGACAAATTGGCAAGGTTGTACTTGAACAGGGTAGTGGCAAGGCATGAGATACCTGCCTCAATTATCTGTGATCGTGACGGAAGATTCACTTCAAATTTCTGGAGATCATTTCAGAAAGCTTTGGGTACAGATATTAGTATGAGCACTGCGTATCATCCAGAAACTGACGGCCAGAGCGAGAGAACCATTCAAACTCTCGAGGACATGCTACGTGCTTGCGTGATCGATTTTGGCAAAGGCTGGGTTAAGCATTTGCCATTGGCCGAGTTTTCATACAACAACAGTTATCACGCTAGCATAAAGGCCGCCCCTTATGAGGCACTGTATGGGCGAAAATGTCGATCACCGGTGTGCTGGGCCGAGGTTGGGGAAGCCCAACTGACTGGTCCGGAATTGATCCAAGAAACAACGGAAAAGATCGTCCTGATCAAGCAAAGGATGCAAGCTGCTCAGGATCGACAAAAGAGCTACGCCGATCGGAAGCGAAAGCCGATGGAGTTCGAGGTTGGGGACAGAGTTATGCTCAAGGTCTCACCTTGGAAAGGGGTCGTACGATTCGGTAAGCGGGGCAAGCTGAACCCGAGATATGTCGGACCTTTCAAGGTGTTAGCAAAAGTGGGGAAAGTTGCCTACAGGCTGGAACTTCCTCAAGAGTTGAGCAGAGTTCACCATACTTTCCATGTGTCTAATCTGAAGAAATGTTACGCTGACGAACCTTTAGTCATGCCGTTAGAAGGAATTCATGTTGACGATAAGCTCCAGTTTGTGGAAGAGCCCGTTGAAATCATGGAACGGGAGATCAAACGATTGAAGCGAAGCCGGATACCATTGGTCAAGGTTCGCTGGAACTCTAGGCGGGGCCCTGAGTTCACCTGGGAATCATGGGAACGTGATAGATTCGTTTAAACAAAAATACCCACTACTTTTACACAACGGTCTTCGTCATCCTGCTACAAATGGTCTTATGCTTTGACGGAAAAGCTTTTTTTATCGGGTGGAGATGTAAATTTCTCAATTTTAGGTCATTTTGCGACTCCTATTATTAGTTTCCTGTTCGATTTTAGTCGATACGCGTTTACTTTTAATTTTGCTTTTAAGCTATATCGCGTAGACGCTAGATATAATGTATTTTAATGTAAACGGTCATCAATTAAATTTAAGGTTTACATCCAGACGCCAAGTACAGAAATAATTATCAAGAGGAATGATTAGTGTACTTTGCGTATTTTTTTTTTTATTGGTCTGGCAAAAGGGTTACGTATTGCTAATAAAATACGTTTGAACACACCCAGAAATACCTAAACTTATTTAGACTCACTACCTTATACCCGCTTGTGACTACCTTTACACAATATTTATAATCAATTTTGTGCATTGTGAACCTCATAGGGCCAGTTGGGGGTCCAAGAAAAACAAGTAGAGAAATCTTTCTAATGATCCTTACAAGTACTAGTACTTCCTCTAATCATCTATTACTTGTCTATTGGTCTCCTTATTAGTCATATACACATTGGTTACGATCATTGTGCCTCTGGTTTCCTTTGTGACGCGGTTTGTGTACTAGGATGACGCCAACGAAACAAACTCCATAAGATTGTTGCTAGCTAAGCCATAAATCTTGTACATTTGAGAGTATTTAGAATGGTATAGTGGTTTAGTTAAAAACCATGTGTTAGCAGCTAGGAAACTCAATGAACCACATCCTAGGCACTAATTTGGTTCGGTGTGGGTGGTTTGTGAAACCCAGAGAGCTAACTAGCTTCTCGCATCCTATATAAATAATATTCCATAGCTACTTACACATTTCTGTGAACTTCTTATCTACTTCTTTTATTCGGATCACAAAGTAAACATACACTCCTATTTGTAATTTGAGAACACGACACAAGCTATAGGGATAATACATCGAGGTGCAGACAAGGGGTCTTAGACGTCTATGGGCTAGCACCACATCACGTCCACCTTCTCAATCTATGAGACTATAGGACCCTTGTATAGTCCTCTCACGATACGTTTTGCAATTCATAGTTTTAATTGTCGCTTGATTTCTAGACTTGTGTCGGACCCTATAGCGTTTACGCACCTAAATATGTACATGTTATATACTCGGTTGTGGTGCATAGACCTAATTAAAGACAGCATGGTACAAAAGAAGGATTATGTCAATCTACTGGGCATAAGTGCCCTATAATTTATATCGAAAACTTGGTGTTCTTAGCGAAACAATATTAAATTTATACACAGAAAATGAGTAAGAAAACTATACGTGACCTTTCTTGTCTAACACGACTATGAAGACTAAGGACTGTGTAGTGTCAAACACTTATTAGCGGGTGCATGTAGCGAACACGACCCTATGCGTGCAAAATAAGCTCACATTTGCTATACTAGCTCGTTAACGGTGTCTTAAGAGGTACTAGAAACACCTAACAGGCCAATAATGGCTTTAGGTTGTACCGTGCACAGCCACACATCCGGGCCCAACAGGACCAACAGTGTAGAGACCCTAGTCTTATTAATTAAGTCTAGAAGCTTATTAAGGTGACTACGAGCTCTTTATTGGAACTTATATAGGCCCTTATTACCCTTTAATAGAAGTCCAAAACGAACCTTAAAGGACCTTGGTTACTAATTTCAGTAAATGGTTATTGGGCCAACTTAGGGGACCAATAGCTCAAATAAGTCCATCCGAGCTTATCAATAAGCCAAACAGCTTAAGCAAACTAAAATAAAGCTGAACGAATGCATTTGTACTACCGGACTAACATATAATATACCAGTATGTTAATCATTATATTATACAGTACTAATACTATATTATTCCTACCAGGGTAACTATATATGCTACCTGTAGTTAATGACTATTTCTACCCAGTTGAATAACTATTCCAAGAACCTAAATCATTTTTATAAACTTAAAGGACTATTATGTTATAAATTATCAAAACTAAAAGGGTTTACAGTATAAATGTTTATATTTATAAACCAAGGATCTCTAAAGTGTAATATCTCGAAGCTAAGGGTATAGTGTGTGATCAAAAAGTGAAATAATAAAACGCTTAGAACAGAATCGGATCGAATATTAATATATTAGGACTATTAAACGGGTTTAAGTTTCGACTTATATAAATAAATGTTATATTTGATTAAGAAAGTATATCCTGTCTTTCCCAAGATCCATCAAACAATATTTCAATATACAGTTAAAACCGTCACCACCACACAGAGTGATATCAGAATACATAAACTAGCAAATTTATTGTAGTTCTTACATTGAGTCTTTGCATAAAATTGATGGGACTAAGACTGGTGATGTTTACTTACACGGTATTAGACGGTGTGGTTCATACTTGGATAATTATTATTTAATTTCCAGAGGACTAATCACTCAGGTGAGTTCATAGCCCCATGATTTTAAAATTATTTAATGATTTACTCTCTTGGGGTGAGAACATGCTTTGTTTTTTTACAAATTGGACGCAGTGTACATTTTATACAATGTTTTCGTGTTTGCGCTGTAGTAGCGATAACCGCCACTGGAGCCCCTTTATCATAACTGTCAATTACTGGATTGTGAGCTGGATTTTATAGATAGATCTATTTGGATTGAAATTCCCAGTTCGGGTCGAATTAGCTCTCTCATGGATGATAGTTATTACCATGTCGGATTTGGGATGTTTCGGGTTAGAACATCATTTCAAAAACGGGGGCATTCATTGGCAATTAGTTGCATTTCGTTAAATGGAGCTTCAGTGTCATGAGCTTAGGTAACGTGATCACTTTTTATTGTGTTTTGCATGATGTTGCTAAATCATTTTACACTCTGGTAATAAATCTTGCGGTCCTACTATTAATTTACATAGACCTATGAATTCACCAACATTATGTTGACGTTTTAAGCATGTTTTTCAGGTCAATAAGGCACAAGGTGCGATGATACATTGGAAGCCAATAATTGAAGAGCCAACACGTAAGATTTAGGGTCTTATTACATTTTGGGAAAATTGTTATAAACCGGAATCTTTATTTATATTGTTGAACAATTTGAAGTCATGGGCTTATGTAACAAACAAGCATTTTGTTAATCCAATGTATCTTTATTTTTCAAACGACACGTTTAGTAGTCGTTCTCAGAATCTTGTACTATTGATCCATAAATGTAACGCCTTCGGATATTCAAACATTCCGCTGCGTGCTCAGATTTGAGGGTGTTACACATAGGAAGTAATGCAGCTAATGTTCATCAAAGGCTCCAATCTTTCAACCAAATACTTGTCTGTTTAACTAATTTTATAGCAAATACGGACAAAGAAACCTACCTAAAGTCTCATCTTCAACAACCTACAACGGATTTATGGTGACTGCAGTGGCTGCTCCGTCACCGGATGCAAAATGTTTGGTTATGTATATTTCATCCCCCTCCTTTTGGCTCATAGAGGTTAATACCTGCAACAACACTACCCATTCCAATAACTCGTTCATTTGTTTTTAACAAATTCACCAATACTACCCATTCCAATAACTTGTTCATTTGTTAAGTTTAAGCTATTTTTGGTTTACGGCGACTGTCTTATTTACCTTGGGATTGAGTTTCACCGCGTTCTTTTTTCGTGCTGCTACTAACACCTAAACAATAAAAAAATCAATTGACTAACAATTTAGCTTCACATACATTTCATTAAACACATAATGTGCATAGAATAAAATAGGATATTATTTAGCAAAATAAAGCCAAACTTTCGCATATCTTTGTCCATGATTCCAAGAATATTTTTTTCATTAGGTGTCTCTAATCATTACAATAGATAACTAACATATTTTTAAATTTAAAAATCAGATTTTTTACATACCTGCATCATCAATGAATTAACAATGAATCCAAGACTCGTTGCTTCTTGTATAAATGTATAAACTTACTTTAGGATTCACGAGTTTATCAACACATGATGCTGGTTTTATTTTGAGGGTGGAGACGTAAAGAATTTGATTAGATCTAGGGTTAAGATAGAGAGGAAAAATGATAAGAGATACGTGATTTTTATTTCATTGAATCTTCAGATCTGATATAAAATCATGTGTTTTATGTGAATCATGGGGATGAAAGATGATTATTAAATATGTGGGTGTGGATTGTATAGGTTTTGAGAAGATGAGTGGATGGTTAAAACTGAAGAACGGTTGACATTCATTCTATTGGTTTTATGTAGCAGCACATTGAGAGGGAAAATGAAGAGGCTAATCATCAATACGAATGTTAAATGCTGAAGCTTTAAGACATCTAATTGAATGATACAAACTGGATCTTTTATAATATAAGGATATAAGGATGACTAAAGTTGTATCTCACTCTTATCTTTTGTAGTAGGTATTTAACAGCTTCGTTGAATTGTAATGAGTTTACAACGACAATAATACTAGTGAGATCTAGGAGGAAAGTTGGTTTGGTTTCAGTATGAAACCTTTCGGGTTTAAACTTGACCGTTAGTTGAACTACTTGTCATTTGGTTTTAGATTTAAAAGCTAAAAAAGCAGTACACTCCCGAGTTTGACATGTAGGATAGCGTAACATGATTTGATTTGTGAAAATGTATATCGAGTTAGATACCGTTCGAGCAAATTTCCGTAGATGCTCTTCAGCCCTGATCCTTAGGAGATCCTACAGCTACTCCTTCGTCTCTTAGGCTGAAATAAGAAAGAACACTGTTAGCTCGCCCCGGGTTTTGAATCGGGGACCAAGCTCCGACGTGAGAGTAAGTGTATGCTTGGTATAAGTTTAAGTGAGAGAAACTAGAGAGAGAGCAAGGAAAAGTGTGTGTGTCCAAAACCTGCTTGTTTATGTGTGTGAACAGTTCTTTATATACTGCCTGGGCTTAGCTCTAAGACACGAGTATTATGGAAGCTAAGTTGTCTTCTAGAGGCAGCACGTCAGTCGTTGGCATGTAGCATACTTTGTCTTATGTGTCCTAGTTGTCTTTTAGGAGCAGCGTGTAAGTCGCCGGCATGTATCAGACTTTGTCCTCGGGGTTAAAGTTTTCTTCATGCTCCAAATACTGGTTGTGGACCAGACATTTGTGATATTCGTACATCGTACGTCAATCGTCAGTGTACTAGCTTCGATGGAGACAGTGTTGCTCCTTGCCTCCTGAGGAGACTAGCTACTCCTGACTGGCTGCTCCTTGCCTCCTGAGAGGACTAGCTACTCGGCTGCTGCTTGCCTCCTGGGGGGACTAGCTACTTCTTAATTATTGCCTCTGGACCTGAGGTGGCCTTCGTTACCCCGGCTATTTTAGTGGACCGTTCACTACTACAAAAAAAGCCACAAAAACTAGTCAAAATAGCCCATAAATAGTGGTTTGGAACCACTCTCCGAGGGGGGGGGGGGTATCTCCATGATCGAAACATATGAAAACCGGTTATGCAACCAGTATCTATTAGAAGAATCGAGACCGGTTCTTTCCTTAAGAATTGGTCTCCATATTAAAATAAACACACATGTTTTATTGGAAATGGACACTGGTTCTCCCGCTACATATCTTTATAAAAACATCCAACCTGTCTTTATATAGATTAAAATGATATGTTTTTGTCTTAAAACCTGTCTTTTTTTTAATCTATTTTTTTTTAAATTGGAATTCTTTAATAAATTCCAAAATTTACAAATTTAACCCACCAAAATAAAAAAATATACATACAGCAAATATATATAAACTGGTTTAGATAGACCAAAAATGTCAAAATCAACAAATTAAAGTAAACAATTATTTGATACCCGCGCTTCGCTGCGGGACGTTTTGGATACATCGATTTAAAAATAAAATTGTCAAACTTTCAATGTAATATCACATACTAAAATTCTGCATTACTACAATGTGAATAAGAAGCAAATGTAGTTCGAGCTGATTTTGTCCTTAGGAGCCAGTTTAATGACTAAGCATCCATTAATGTCGTGCACACTAAGGTTGAGCATCCTTTAATGCCGTGCAGACCAAGTTTGGAAACAATGGGTCTAGTAGGTCATCAATTAGGCGTATGTCCATCAACAATCACCCAAATGTTAGGCTTCCATTTCCTTTTTGTTTCTCTGCCCGAATGTTTTTCAAAAGCATTCGAGGTCAATTTATCTGCAAGAAAAAACAACTTTTGGTTGTTATATCAAATGTTGGTAGCTGTGTATGCATATCATGTACAAATGTTTGTGAATGCTATATACACACCTTCATACTTCCTAATGTCATGTGCGAGTGTTTGCGACTGCACTATACGTATATGTTATATTAAACGCAACGATAAGAGTAACAGAAATATTCATAACCAAAAAGTCAGATCCTTTTCTGTGCAAAAAGTCAGAGGATATATACAATATGTTGGAGTTCGCATCGGTTTCCAAATTGGCTGGTACATTTTAAGATGGTTATTTCTTATTCTGATTGTACAATACGTAGTAAATGCCCATAGTCCTCTTCTAATTATAAGCAAGCAAGCTTGTAAAGGCGCAAAATTGAAATTCAGTTGGTGGGTGTAAATAATATAAGAATTTATACCTGTGATTGTCTTAATACTCTTGCCGAAATTCATAGCACCTTTAATTGCATGTACACTGTGATGCCTGAATAGGTAAAAGAGAGGCGTGAGAAAGATAAACTTTTATGCACTTCCAAATAAAGTAATATAAATAATGACCAAAATGTTAAGGCATTTCACTCGTAGGCCTAAAATAGGAATGCATTACTAAACTTCTAATATTATATACTGCCTAGTTTTTACAAAAATTCTAAACGATAAAAGAGCAGAACTATGAGAGTGAGCATCGTCATAACCAATAAAAATCACCATTTACATGATCTTTGGTGAAAAAATGATCGCCTTATCGGTTACCTCAAGGTTCATCCAAGAAAGGGAACCTTCCTTGGACAACACTCGCAAAGGATTTCTCAAAGATTCATTGCATTAAGAGTATCCTAAAATTTGTTGTTGTATATTTCACCAATTGAGTAAATACAACAGATAAATAATGTGACTATTATAAAGTGAAGAGAAATTAGTGTATCGATTTATTTACCTTGTCAATGGATTAGACATGATTTCTGTTGATAGTGAGATACTCCATCAGCAGTTCATATATTCAGGGCTATAGTATATTGGATATCATAACACAATCAATGATTTAGGGGTTGGCCGAATTTGTAGAGAGAGAAAGTGAGTTCTAGTGAGAGAAACTACACCTTATGTGTGTTTGTGATAAAATGAACAACCAACCCCTTCCCATGGCTGGAAAGGGGGTATAAATACAAGTGTTTTGTGCCCCTAAGTGTGCTATGGTGTAGGCTAACATGTGGGTAAAGACTCGGCCCAACACCATAAGTCATACGGTAATTAGACGATTAATATTAATGCTACGAGCTAACCTATGCTAGACATTACACGGGGTGACCGAGTTTTTTACATGGATTTTCATAATCCTAACAATCTCCCCCTAAGGGAGGTCACCCCAAAAAATACAAATTGAATCCTAGCAATCTATGAGTTGATCTTTGACTCTGGCTCGTAGTCTTTTGATTCTTCATGATCAGTCATTATACTGCAAGTAGTGATCTTTGAGCTTTGTTCCTTAGACTTGTGTGATCTTTGAGCTTTCTTTGAGATCACCATCTACAGTAAATCTCTTAGTCATCCTTATTGTGGAGTGTTGCCTTCTTATGTTGGTGTGACCTTCGGACCCGCATGCTCATACTTTTCCGGATCATAATATCAGGCATCAGAGTTGCGGAAGCTGTGTTGTAGGTCTTTCAGCTATCATCATGTCTTTGATAATGAGTTTAAAGTGTGAGCATGGGGTTGTGAATTGACATGTCTCTTGCTACCAGCTGCTACCGTCGAGGATTCCTGCAAGTATATGTTAGTAATAAACGAACGAGAGTGTCTTTGTTCACTTTCGTTGAATAAGGTTGCAAGAACCACGGTTCCCCGTTAATCAGTATAAATATTGCATGTGATCAGGTAGAATTTCGAAGAATCTCCTTGACAGGGTTTCGCAGCCGTGCTAGCCGTTTTCAAACCGGAGCGTCTTAAAGTAGACAAAACACGGAGTGAGTGAACCAGTGAATTAAAAACCCACTGATTAATGAAAATTTGATTTGAAAGTCAATCGTGTGTCACTCAGAAAGGAGTTTTTGTGTCACATCAACGGTTTTATATCATAAAGTCAAATTTCATTCATCCAGAAATAACATTGGTTTGAAAAGAATATAACACAGTCAATGTGCTCGAAAACCATTTGTTGAACACATCGAAAAGGTTTTCCCAAAAACTACAACGTCAACATCACTTCCTGGAACAAGTTTGATTCATAAAGAATCGCATCATCGTTGCTTTCCATTTGTCACAAGTTTGATCCATAATGGATCTCACATGTCACCTACCAAGAGCTTGTTTGACATTGGCTCTAGAAGGATTTCCATCTTCATTGTGAGTACTTACGTATCACTCGAATGTTCTAGCAATACCAACGAGGAAATAATGCGTAGTGACTCTTTAGAATATTAACTTGTTATCATAAGTGTGTGAATAACAAATGTAAGTTGAATTAGTATCCTAGCAAGATATATAGATGATCTCATGGCTCTAGACTTAATAGTGCATTTTTGGTTTTAAGTAGTCGAAGGCTAGAGCAGACTGCCACCTTTTCAATATCATCTAACTCGGAGTGAGATAGATGATAGAAATGTATTGATCTCCGTGAGAAATGAAACAATAATCCTTTGAGGGATCTTGAATGGATAGGGAGGGTTGTGTAGCGTATCACTGGGTCCATGATACTTGTCTTCAATGTCAGCAATCAACCATGTGATTCTGACAGCATATGTATTGACCCGGGTTCTGCCCCTAACATTTAATGGAGGTTGCTTTCTTTCAACCCTTTATCTACATTTCTTTTCATTCTTCAACCCCTCCATGCTTACCAAGACTTCATTACTAGCACCTTGTTGGGTATGTTCCAGTACTAGCTCCATCTCAGTCCGCACTATTCCCTTATTCTCATATTACTCCTTTTTAATCATACCTAAGGACTTCTACACTAACTAGTGAATTTTCCCTGGGTAGATCCCTCCGGCTCTGGCGGGATCGTAGAAACGATTACCTAACCTTACCATCCTTATAACTCCGATAGAATAATTACAGGGTCAGTCTTTGGTATTTCCACAATTACCATCATACACCATTCGCTCCCCCTCAATATGTGCATCGATATTCGAAAGAGTTTAGCACATATGGGAGAGCCTACACTTGAGTCCAAAAGATCACATTTTTATCAGATTTTCATATTAAAATCACACTCTCTCCCCCCTCAATCAATGACCCGTTTTCTATTTAAAGAGTAGTAGTCGTTGATTAAGTGTCAAATTTTGAGAAATTCAAGTCCGGTTAATTTTCAAACAACACCTTTCCACTGAGTGAGACACAAATAATTTTCTGAAGAATCATAGACGGAAAATTATTTGGATAGACAGAAGACTTATCTTCTGTATCAGGAAATAATGCACTAAAGCGTACATTAGATCGAAGTTGCATGGATATAAAGTAATCCATTTCCAAAAATCACATTCTCTCCCCCCTCAATCAAATTTATATAAAATAATGCACTATCAGGAACTTAATCACCCGTTGTCAGAAATAGCCATCTTTTTGGCGACATGCTTTCCTCAATGCGAAAAACGGGTTGCAGTCTGAAATAACTGTAAGCCATAAAGACATGTTTTGAAAAGTTTGAACTTTCGTTCGAGCTTTATTTAAAGACCCGTGTCATTATTGAATGACATTTCTAGGTCCGTAAATATTATCGATAAACGGAAGACATGTCTTGAAAAACTATTTTTGATATTTTCTATTTTCTAATTTTTATGGTTTTTATAGGTTTTATATTTTTGTATTTTCTTTTTGGTTTTGAATATGTACATATTTACATAGGATATAGGAAGACCATCTTTTACTCCTCTTTTCATTCCTGAAGACGTTTAAGAGTTTTCGAAGACATACTCTTCATACCAAGTCGCAGGAGTAGAAATTCGAACCGCTCTCTTGGCAATGCTTTTGTGAATATGTCCGCGAGCTGATAATCCGTCGTCATGAAGTACAATTCAACCACACCTTTCTCAACCTGCTCTTTTATGAAATGGTGTCGTATGTCAATGTGCTTGGACCGGGAGTGCTGGACATTATTGAAACAGAGAGCAATGGCACTGCGATTGTCACAATACAGGGGAATCTTATTGAAGGCAAAGCCGTAGTTTGTGAGCTGTGATCTCATCCAAAGTATCTGAGCACATCATCCAGACATGGCAATGTATTATGCCTCTGTAGTTAAGATCGCAGTGCTCTTCTGTTTCTTTGATGACTAGCTGACTAATTTATCTCCAAAGAACTGAGCACTTCCTGACGTACTTCTTTGTGTGTCTTGACAACCTACATGGTTCGCATCTACATAGGTCGTTAGTGCCATAGCGATGTCTTTCGGATAACAAAGGCCCCAATTAATGGTTCCTTTGAGATACCGAAAGACCCGTTTAAGTGCTTCAAGGTGCTTTTTGGTAGGTGAATCCTGATACCTAGCACACATGCATACAACAAATACAAGGTCGGGTCTGCTGGCAGTGAGATACATTAGGGAGCCGACCATACTACGAAATCAAGTCTGGTCAACTGTAAATCCCGAAGGGTATAACCTCAAACCAGTTTGATTCGATCCACCAAGGGTGTATCAACAGGTCACTGATCCATCCCTAATTTCCTTTAATATATCAAGAGAAATTTTGATTGATAATAAAAATTGCCTTCGGGGAATTTAAAGAAACTTGTAATCCTCATAAAAAAGACATTTGCCCTATCATTTGGACATTTAAACTTTAGAACTCCATACTCATAGGAAAATATTTCAACAGCACAGCTTTAGGAGTTGGTAGAGCAAAAAATGATATTCATCTACAAATATTGAACAAGAGATAGTTCCTGTTTTTCCAAGTAAATAGTGTCGGATCAACTGCACCCTTGGAATATTTGTTGTCTAGAAGAAATCGTGACAGGGTATCATACCATGCCTGAGGGGATTGCTTTAAACCGTACAAAGTCTTCTTCAGACGATAAACATGTGTCGGGTGATCTGGATCAACGAAACCCTCTAGTTGACTAACATAGACTTCTTTCTTCCTTTTTTCTTCACTTCAATTCGTTCCATTAAGGAATGCTGTCTTAGACACACTCCATTTGATAGATGATCATGTTTTTACTGGCTGCATTAGCGATGAAGATGCGAATAGCCTCGATACGTGCAACATGTGCAAATGATTCCTCGAAATCAATACCCTCCTCCTGTCGATATCCCTTGGCTACCAACCTAGCCTTGTTCTTCAGAACATCACCGTACTCATCAAGTTTAACTTTGTAAATCCACGTTGAAGCTAAATCATGACACAGTCCTGTTGAGGTACTAATTCTCATGACTTGAATTCAATCATATTCTATAAATATCATTCTTGCATGTCTTGAAAAACCACCAATCTTCAGTTATTGCTGATTGTGAAGTTCATTGTTTCCGACTTTAAGACAGAATAGATTTAGATACAAGCACCATAAGGCGATCGCTGCCATTGATTTTCTGGTGGATACCGGTCGAGAGGGATTACCAATAATATTATCCAGCGGGTAATCGTTGCTCCATTTCCTGAGATGATGAAGTGTTTGAGAGACATAAGGAGATTCTACTGAACTAAGATCCCCGAATGATGATGCTTCCGAACTAGGTTCCGAAGCAAATACGTTTATGAAAGGATCATTGTCAATAGGAGCAAAAGGGTTGTCTTCCCTGATAGTAGATTCAGCTGCAACTCCTTGATGTAAACTTGGAGATTGTAATGCCGAAGATGACGGTAAATGACTTGGAGAAGGTGCATCTTGATCAATGGTTGTTGATGAAGGTGTACCAGCTGAATTGACTCGAACTTGAACTGCTGGAGCAGGAGAAACCGGTCTTTCAACATGAGGAGGTTCCATGTATTCATCGAACATTGGTTGGAATAAAATCTCTAGTTCTTTATTTGTGGGGGTACATAAGGTGCTGAGGAACCGAATTTGGGTAAGTGCCCTGAACTTATTTTGTCAAGGCGTCAGAAATGTAGTAGCGGTGACCTGTACTCGAGTTGCACAGGAGCCATTTGTCTCAGTCAGCTCATCGAATTGCACGTGAATAGTTTCCATAATACGTCGGGTTCTTTTGTTGTAGATTCTATACCCTTTCCTGCTAGGTGCAATAACCAAGATTTTCAAATATCATTGTTGGATTTTTATGTACAAAATAGAGCTCTCAAACTCAATCGTGCTTCGATTTGTCATTTGCAGGTAACAAAGAGCACCAAAGACTCTAAAAAAGGTAAGATCAGGCTTCTTGTCATGCACCAGCTCATATGGGGTTTTGCAGTGACGAGTGTGAATAAGGGATCGGTTTTGGGTGTAACACGCAGTAGCCACAGCTTCTGCCCATAGAAACATCGGGGCCTTGGAAAATATCAGCATTGTCCTAGCAGCCTCAACAAGAGTACGGTTCCGTCTTTCGACAACGTCGTTCTGCTGTGGAGTCCTCGAAACTGTCTTTTGGTGAAAGATGCCAACACGTTCATAATATTCAGTCAAATCTTTATTGACAAATTCTGTGCCATTATCGGTACGGATGTTTCTAACAGTTTTGTTGAGACCGACTTGTATTTGCTTCAGAAATTTGATGACAACCTTTGGGGTCTCATCTTTCGATCTCAAAAACTTAACCCAAGTAAACCTCGAATAATCATCAACAATGACTAAGATGTATTTCTTCCCATTAATTGTTTGAACTCGCATCGGTCCACATAATTCCATATGAAGGGTATTAAGAACTTCCAAGTTGGTGTTTGGTATGTGCTTAATTACACATACCTTTTACCTTTAAAAACGAGCTAAAATAACCAAAAACGGACTTAAAATGCCAAATATATGCTTGTTTTGCTAATTGTAGTTGTTTCAGAAATGATAACTAAGAAAAGGACGAAAAACAAAGCCAAAACGACAAAAACCGGACACGGAAAGGAAAATACTGTGAAGAATAAGCCAAATCGAAGCCGAAAAGTCAATCAAGTCAAAAAGTCAACAGAAAAGTCAACTGGTCAAAGTCAAAGTCAACCCCGACAAATCCAAAAGTCAACATGTGAAGGAATATAAGTTTGAGGGTTAAAATTGCCAAACCCTAAACTTATAGTTATAAGAGAAAAAAGAAGAAAAAGAAAAGAAGGGTCCAAACTGCCATTAATGGAAAGTCATACTACAAGGGGAAAAACTGTCAAGTCCAAAGACTTGTACCACCAAGGACGTTTGGTGTAAGTAGTGTAATAACCCTTGGGGACTTGTTTTGCCAAGTCCCCAAAAGGTTATAAACACAAGGACGATGAATGCAACAAGTGTTATGTCCTAGAGGGACCATTTGTGCCAAGCTCCCAAAACCTACACTCTGTTATCTCTCCCAACCATTTTTCCCGCCCATTTTTGTCTTCCCCAAAATTCACGGGTTTCACCTCACCCCTTTTACCCTGCACCTCAAAAATCCATGGACAAACCATTCCCCCCTCCTCCACTTCCTTTCCCAGCTACAAATGTGCCACGTTGGCAATCCAAACCCACACATAACCTCATCTATGGCTAGAAATACTCGACTTAGAGACCAAGGACTATCAAGGGCTACGATTTGCTTGGTATTGCACTCACACAACAAACACAAAGACACATCTATAAAAGAAGAAGAAGACAGAGAAAAAGTTAAGTAGTTTTAATTTTCAGTTTGTATTTTTCTCATTTTTAAGCATTTCTTTCAAGTATTTTTCAAATTCAGTTTAAATCACTTGTATCTTTGTTTACTTTAGTTTGTACTTGTCATCAATTTGAGTAAATAAGATTCAGTTCTCATTATTTTATGTTCTTTTGATTTCAAATCTAAGTTGTGTTTTTACCAAAGACCCGGATATTCCGGCCAACACTCGCTTATATCCGGCTAGACCCGGTTAGATCCGGTCAGATCCGGTTAGACCCGGCCAGATCCGGTTAGACCCGGTCAAGACCCGGATGTTCCGGCCAAGACCCAGATAGACCCGGCCAAAATTTGGTTATTCCGGCCAAGACCCGGTTATATTCGGTTAGACCCGACCAAGATCTGGGTAGTTGTGAATTATGGAGTCAATGGTTTTTTTAAAACACAAATGTACTGATATTTCGGTACATGTTTGTTTTTTATACCAGGAATTTGTAAATAAAAGCCGAATACATGGTGATTTCGAAAACTCAGTTGGTACCCACCTCTGAAAAACTTATGGGCCCACCGGAGAGATTTTGTAGATAAAAAGTTAAGGGTTCGAGTCTCGGCTCCTGCCTACTTGAGTATAATTCATTGAGAAGTGAAGATTTAAATTATGTCATTTTTAAGTAGATAAGCTAGTAGAGCAAGTAGCTTAATCTCACTAATAAGCTAGTACTTTTATAGCCTAAATAGCTTTATTAGGTCATTTTAAGCAAGAGTAGATAAAATGTTTTAAAAGTTTAAGCTTTTAAATAGACTTTAAGCTTGCTTAGTTTTGACAGCTCACTATAAAGGAGTGTTTGGATTTAGCCTTATTTGACTCAATAAGTCAACACTAGTTTGTCAATTCTTTCCTTTAGCTGAGTTAGGTCATATTAAAAGTTTTAAAACAGTTTTTAGAGTTTAGAGTTTAGAATTGCAAAGGTTAGAGTGTTAAAACTTTGAATTTACACCAGGGCAGTTTTAAGAAGTTAAGTGTTTATAGTTTTGAAGTAATCCATGGCAATTTAGGGATAACTTTGTATTAGTGCACATTTAGATACACTTGAGTAAGTGATTTTAGAGAGTTTTCATTGTAGAGTTTAGCCTGCATTGGATTCTAAAGCCAATTACATCAGCAACATTTCATAGCAGCAGAAATGAGTTTTGGCTTATTTCATTTTTGAATTTTTATTTCCATGTGAAATTTTGAAAATCTTTTTACTTAGGTTGATTCAAGGTAAGTAGGGTAGCTTATTGTCAAAATTTCAGCTTGCAAGGTTTAGAAATAAGCTGTGAAGCTTATTTGAAAAAGCTTTAAAAACAGTATCAGCAACAACTAGCACTTTTTCATTTCATTTTTCTTGTAATCTTTGTTCAAACTGAGCCTTTTTCTTTTTTAAATCCTTTAGAACACATCTTAAGCTTTACATAGCTTCTTTTGTTTTTAATTTTCATCAAGTAATAAGCAAAGAATAAGCCAAAATCTAAGAAGCTAGTTAAAAGCCTAGTTTCTGTAACAGGAAACAAATTGCTTATTTTCCAGCTTATCTAGTTGTCAAAAGTGTAAAGTGTCTTTGTTAATGTTGTTTAGTATAAGCTCCTTTACAAGTTTGTAGTTTTAAGTTTTTGCTGAAAATCATTTTTTAATAAGCCAAAAATAAGCTAGAAGCGTAGGGTCTGTTTTGTACTTTTTCCATAGTTTAGGGTCACCCGTTTTCATACAAGTGTAAATTCACAATAGTTAGCTCGCCTACCCTTTAGTTTCGTTTCTTACAATTTCTACCCTAGAGTTTTCGAAAAATAAAAAAAGGGGGAAAGACAAGAGGTCCGGGTGAGCAAGACTCGAACCCGTGACCTCTCGATACAAGCGTAGGCTATTTTAGTACTTTTTTTCCATAGTTCAAGGTTAATCGTTATTCATTAGTAGTGTAAATTCTCATAATTTTGCCCGCCTACCCTTTAGTTTCGTTTCTTACACTTTCTACCCTAGAGTTTCAAAAATAAAAAAAAAGGAGGGAAAGACAAGAGGTCCGGGTGAGCAAACTCGAACCCGTGACCTCTAATCGATACAACCCCCTTTTACACACACTTATAAAAAACCGCTGCGCCCTTTTGGGTCTTTTTCGTTAAAGACTCAAAGGGGCTTGGTATTTATGTATGTTTTGGCTTTATAACCTATAAGCTGCAACAGCTTATTTTTGGGCTTATTTTTAAGCAAATCTTGTGTTTCTTTCTTATTTCGTAGATCAATCATGTCATAGTGTCTAGTATTTTTTGTAAATTTTTCAGAATTTTTCGAAATCATTTAATATTTTTTATGATTTAATTTCGTTAAAAGTTTTAAAAATTCATAAAAAATACAAAAATTATCAAAAAAATATTTTGCTTTTTTAGAAAATTTTCTTTTGTCATATAGTTTGTAGGAAAAATACAAAAATTTTCGTAGGGTCATTTTTACAACTTTTTACTTTTTAAAGAACGGTCCGGGTGCGGGATTTTGTTTTGACTCGTTTTTGGGTCAAACGAACTCCGTTTTCGGTCTAGTCTTTTTCATTCTTCGTTATTTGTCCCATAGAGTAGTTTAGAAGTAAAAATTTCTTCGTAGGGTTATTTTTAAAGATTTTAGGTTTTTCCCCCTTTGTTCGGGATTCGTGCTTTCGTTTTTTAGCTTAATTTCATAATTTTTAGGTTTTTCTCAAACGTTTTTGTTTATTATTGTTTAATTTAACTTCCTGCACTCTCAAATCATTTTTCTCCTTCAAACTCAAATCTTCGACTGTATCGATTTTCCATTCCAGCCTCGTTGGGGATAAACGACCCGGGAACACTCTATACTACTTCTCGGTATCATTGATCTTGTTGATTTTTAGACTTATATATATTTTATATATTTTATTATATATTATATATATTTGGTGTAAATCTCACCAATCAATATTCATAAGGCTCGCCCGCCATCAGGTGGACTATGTATAATAGGTATGTATGTATATATAAAAGATACGAAATTATAAAAGGAATTAATTGCTAAGTCGATTGAATGAGCAGACCTTATAACTTAAGCAGATATGATGATACATTTTTTGAAGTAGTAATCAGAGTTAAGCATTATGTAGTCTTTCATCACTTAGGTGACAAGTTTGTCATTATTGAGGTTATTGTTTCTAATATTTCAATGTGATTTGCTTTTCTGTGCCTGGTTGTCTTCTTTGGAAGGGTGTACTATACCGAGAAAACAACTAAGGCGGATAAGGGGGAGCAACATAATTTGTCTATATTAGACTTTCAGGCAACTATTGTTTAAAAAGTTAGTTATACATAAGTAATTATCATTTGGTTAGATAAATACATGTTACCAATTATACATGTTACCAGTTATACATAAGTAATTATCATTTGAGGCAACTATCGGTTAAATGAATACATGTTACCAATTATCATTTGGTCGAATCAATGAATGCATGAATGTTTTAGGGATGTTTGCTTCGATACTATATGCTATCGTTTATGTTTGGAAAGCTTATAATATTAATAACGTTGGTTTGTTTTTACCGAAGCCCGTATTTTCACATGGACAACTCAATGTCGCGTTGTCAAGAGTCAAAAGCAAGAGAGGGTTGAAAGTTGTCTCTTTGGACAAAGGAGGCAAATATTCAAACTCAACAACAAACGTTGTTTATAAAGAAGTCTTATGTCATAGAGTACACATCATTGTTTTTTATATACCAACTTTAAAAGGTTTTTTTTATAAAACCTATAGCTTATTGTTATTGCATTTTCTGTCTTTAATATGTTTTGCTCTAAGTTATTTTTATTGATTTTTTTGTCTTTAATATGTTTTTCGCTATTCAATATTTATTTACGTCCACTTATAATTATTCCTATTATTATGAAGCAAACCCGCCCATCGGGTGGGTCATGATGCTAGTGTGTGTATATATATATATTGGTTTTCACTATTATTTAAGTACCTAATATGAATAGCACCTTTTGGTATTATTTATGTGTTTTTGTTTTCTTGCTCACTTATGAGTACGATCTCGACTTGTGAGTGATTCGACAACGAGAGATGTAGAATGGGAGCCGATTGAAGAGGAGCGTCTCGAGGAACCAAAGGAGGGATGGATGTTAGGAGAATCGAAGAAGAGGTCGATCCGGATTTCCTCTCGGATGACTCTTAGTAGGAATGTCCCCCGCGGTGTAGGGTGTACTCTCTGTGAAAGTAAGGTCTACAAACCTCGAGGCGAGGGCCCAACATAAGTGTATTCTTCTGTTATCTTTACTTACGTCGCCGGTCGTCGGTGAATTCACTTGGATTTTTCCGTATTTAGGGTTTGGAATCTTCGTCATTCTTTCTATCGTTTTGGGATTTTTTATCCTTATGTGTATATGTGTTGTTTTGATGGAGCATCATGTTAGAATTGTATGAGATTTTCTATGTGGTACGTTCGTAGAAAGGTGGGTATCGTCGTGATGGTGTTGTCTTGGGAGTATGTATAGTGTGCAATAAGACTGCAATTATAATTTTGGTGGCCAAACCCTTATTATAAAGGCATCACACATGTGGACTCTATGAACTTGATTAAAGTGATCGATGAGTTGTTATGTGTAGTTGTATAAGATGTGTTATGATGGCGATGTATTTTGGTAGTTGAGTGGATAAGTGAGATTTACTTTCTATCTATTGTTTTCTGACATTCAGTGGATACGGTTGGTATTATCGTTTGCAATTCAATAGGTGGTTTGATAGCTCGTGTCCGTGAGATTACCTAACTATCCATGATAGTATTCCTGGTTGGTATTTTGACTAGAACCTGGTGTTCTAGTCCTCAGTTTCAAATGTTTTGATTTGTGTTCTTTTTTCAAGAGTTAGGTGCTCTTGATTTTTGTTCTTTGATCATTTTATAAGTGCCAGCTCTATGATTTAGTCAGGTCTTGTGTTTATTCTTTAGTTTCGTGGTACGTGTTAGTTTTCTTAATGAATACTTTTTCGGTTTTGAACGTCTTAAGGTTTTGAAGTTCCACTTTTCGAAGTATAATAGTGTCTTTTGTTTCGGACTCAGTGTTTCTGTTAGTATCTCAATATGAATTTTTCTTTGAATTAATTATTATGTTTTTTAAGTGATTTTTGCATTTAATGATATTATTTGTATACGTGTTGGAAACTTTGTTTTATAATTGAATTTGTACAAATAATATGAAAAACAATTTCTTTTATATGCCATCCATCTGAATTTTTTTTATTGAAGACTAGATTTATAATAAGTTTATAAAAATTCATTACTAAAATTTTTTTTTAGATGTTTTATTTTATTAATACTAATATGATTCTACTGTGTTTTAAAAATGACTGATTTAAGTTATGGAAGATAATTCTCGAGGTAAAAAAAATATTTTTTTGTACAAGGTTCATATTCTTTTATTTAATAGGTCGCATTGATACGATGGTGATTATCAATAGGTATGTCTTATTGCGTCGATGGTATGTTTTGTTGTGTCCGGTTGGTTTTTTTTTCTCTATCAATACATCATTCGGGTTTTGATTTTCCTTTGAGCTTTTTGTGATTTTTAAATTATTTACCAAAAAATTGTTACATGTAAAGTACTAAGGTATTCTGTTCATAGTTGGTCCGATATTCGTGCATTACCCTATTCGATTTACCGTGGTCCTTCGAATTCGTTTGATGTCCGTATTATGTGATCTTAGAGTTGATGTTTGTTTACATCTTCTGAGTTGTGCCTATGTGATTGAGGTAGTGAAACGGAGGAGTTAAGTTGTTAGAATTAGAAGGTTCTTGTTTCACTATAGATCTAGTACCGGTGGTTATGAGAGGGTTGATATAGTCATATGAGAGAATTGGTTGTGAAGTATAAGGCTGAGAAAGTATGCCATGAGGAGATGGTTAAAATGCCTTTGGTGGATTTGAAGGTGCTGGAGGTTCATGGGGAAACGAAATCTAATGTTGGTAAGCGAGGTCTCGTAGGAGTACACAAATAACGTAGATGAGTCGAAAATTATGTGATTTATTACATGTATGTGTTGTATGTGAGTTCCCCACAAAGTGTTCTCTAAGGATTTATTAGGTTTAACTCCTAGAGGTTTAAGTAGAATTTCAGCTTTTATTGAGTTAGTACCAAGGAGCGACACCGATTGGAAGGCCCCGTATCGCTTTGGCACGCCACCACTACGGAGATGAAAAAGTTGTGGAATAATTGCTAAGAGCTTCGCAGCGTAAGGTTTTAATTGACCTAGTTATTCTCTATGAGGAAGCACACATATTGCTTGTCAATATGTAGGATGGGTCGTTTAGGATGTGCATAGATTATGGCGAGTTGAGTAAGATAGATCTTTATTCGGACTGTCAACAAATGAGGGTGCACGAAGATAAAATTCCAAAGACTGCTTTTAGGATGCGTTATGGACGCTATGAGTTTACAACTATGCCTTTTTGGGTTGACCAATGCACCAGCGATTTCCATGGATGTAATGAATCGGGTGTGCTAGCCGTATATATGCAAGTTGTCATCATGTTTAACGATGACATTTAGGTCTACACGAAGTCTAAGAAGGAGCACGAGTCGCATTTGAAGATGAATTTAGAGCTGCTGAAGAAAGAGAAGTGTCATGTGAAGCCCAACAAGGTCGAAGCGGAGTGAAGAGAAAGCTTTTCAGAAGTTGTAGGAACAATATGGGTAATGAGCTGATCTTGGCATTATCGGAAGGATCAGACAATTCCGTAGTGATGCGTGGAGCAAGGGTTAGGATGCTTGCTTAGATGAAGAGAGAAGGTGATTGCTTATATGACGCAACAACTAGAGATTCATGTAAAGAACGACACGACTCGCGTTATGGACTTAGGCGTGATGGTTTTGCTCTAAAGTGATAGCTGGCATTTTGTTGTAGAGATGAAGAGTGTGATCTATTAGGGATCTAATGTCTCCGACACAATTTTAAATAAGAGGATGGAACCTGTAGGCAAGAGACGTTGATGTTAGTTATTTTGGGGTTTGTTATACGAGACCAAGTACCTCATGGGGCTGGGAAAGGGCTCGGTCGTAGTTGTATGCATGGTGTAGGAAGGGAGGAGTAATGCCAGTCGATTTTGAGATTATATGTATGTCGAATCCAGATGAGATTAGAGAAGAGATGTTAGTGTATAGTTAAGGAGTCAGAAATGTAGAGAAAACGATCAATAGAAATGTTGCGTGGCTTGGTCTAACAAATGAAGAAAGAGATAGTGGTCGGGTTATAATTTTTTGGGATAGAATTTGGATTCTTAATGGTAGCGATGTAAGGACTTTGATTTATTAGAGGAGGCGCATGTTGGCGAAGTATTATGTTCGTCCCTGGGGACCATTCATTGTGAGTAAGATGTTGTAATACGATCTTAGGTATACGGAATTGGTGAGCTGAGTCATAAGGAAGGATATAGCCTGGTGGCGTTAGTAAGTATTTCAAGCGCTGCATTAGAAGTAGAAGATGAGCATCCAAAGGTCTTCAGGTTGTTACTACAACCTTGAGATTACCCAATTAGAAGTGGGAAAGGAAAGATTATATTATGGCTAGTAAATCTAAGTTATCAAGTTCCGAGTAGTGGATCTGTGATGCGATTGGGTGACCTTGACAACTAGAATGATTAAGTTATCTCCATTTTTTTAGCAATACGAAAAGGATATATAGAGATGGAGTGTTGGCTCTCAGGTATAGCTAGTAGATGAGTCAGTTGCAAGGACATGGTGTGAACGTTTCGTCGAGCATTCATGATAAAGATGGAATTTTTTGAGGTCTTGGAAAGGGATGTAGAAGTAATTAGGTACTCGAGTAGATATGAGTAATGCCTTCCTTCCCATAGGACTTATTGGTCAGAGTGCAGAGTACTTTTAGGTCATATGGACAATATGTTTTAGAGCTTGTGTGAGAAATTTGGTGGTAGTTGGGATACTCACTTTTGTGAGGTGAGTTTTCCTACAAAGATAGTTATCATTCAAGTATTCGAGGTGTTTTCATTGGAGGTATTGTATGGAAGAAGAGGTTGTTTTATAGGCTGAGATTAGAGAAAGTAAGATGATTGGACTTGAGTTGGAGCAAGAGACGACTAAGGTAGTCGTGATTAAGGAAAGGCCTAAAGAAGCCAAAGATCATCAAGAGAGTATAAGTTGATAGTCGTAATAATGAAACTTTTAGGGTGTAGTGTTGTGATCATGTTATGTTGAAAGGTCTCACCTCTGAAAAATGTGTTGTAAGCTTTTGATGAGTTAGGTGAGTTAGAACTAGTATATAGACATTTGAGATTCTTGAAAGGATTGGTCCTGTAGCTTATCGTTTAAGATTGCCCGATGAGCTGAGTATCGGGAGTTATTTGAGTGGTGTTAAAATTAATGGAGTAAACCTGAAATCTCGAGATGAATTTTTTTTTTTAGTGACGTTGGGATGTATCTATCTCATATCTTAATTTCAAAATAGTTCTTGTTTGATGAGTTGCGGGATTTAGATATTTAAAGCTTGTTAAACAACTTAAGGGTTGTTGAGGAATGTTCCTCAGAAGGACGGGCGAGGTTCATGTAGTTGGATGTTTCTCTTCGTTTATAGTTGTTATGTTGCTATTCGTATATTTGTGTGGGTAAGCAAAGTTATTAGCAGTAAGATTCCAATAGTTAAAGTTAGTTGGAATTCAAAGCGTAACTTTGAGTTAACATGGGTATGGGAGGACTACTTGAAAGATAAGTATCCTCGATTATTTGTTTGGTAATGATAGAGTTGAACCTTTTGGTTAAATCTCGGGACGAGATTTCCTAAAGGAGGGGATACTGTGACAACCGTGGTTTGAGCCGGTTGGTCAGTTTGTTTAGAATTTATTTGAAGCGTTTATGTGTGTTCTTTATGTGTTTTATGTGTTTTGTGAGAGATATGTGTATGAGATTGAAGTACATGATTTATGAATCATGGTACTAGTTGAAATGAGATTGAATGGAAATGAGATCATTTGGAAGCTTTGCGTAGTTTCAAATGTCGTGTACGTAATTTTCTGTGTACGTACTATATATATAATACATATTATATATATTATGTTAGTATTTTAGTGATTTTAGAGTACTTTCCATTTTTAGAAATAATTAGAAGTGAAGGCTTGTTAGAAATCTAGTTAGAAAGTTCAAGGTTTAGCGAAATAAGCAAAGGTTTTAACCTAGAATCAAAAAAATATAGGTATTAAAGTTGTAAATAATAATAAATAATTTTTTTTATAATAGAAAAAAAACGAATTTTAGTAAAAGAAAAGAAAAAGGAAAAGATATCCTAATTAGATTACAACTTGTTTTTGGTAATTATCTTTTAAGGCCTATAAATACAAATCAAACCTAAACCAAATCACTTTGATTTTTCCTCTCCTTCCCTTGGCCGGTCGAACAACACAAAACAAGAAGAAAACCCCAAAAAATTTTAGGGTTTTGATTTTCAAGAGTTAAGGTATTGTTTTCTAAATTTTTCAATACAATTGATTTTAATTAACGTAACAATCATTAAGGATGGATTAGGTTATTGTAAATAATATGTAATTAAGAGGTTTTGATCATCAAAAATCATTTTAGGGATAATAATTAGGGTTTTGGGTAAGTTAATTAGGGTTAATTATGCTAAATTCGGAATAGAAATCTGGGCAGAATTTTAGGTCATCTTGCGAGAGCCATATCTTGGTCATACGGATAGCTTTTATTGATTTTATTGAGCCTAAAATTAACTGCATAGAGTCTACTTTCCAACCCAAGTGGTTTCATGAATTAAAAGTGAGTGGAAGTTAGTCAAATTAATCAAACAAGATTCGTTGTCAAAACTGAGTTTTCAGGGCAGATTCTGAGTTGTGTTTGTGAGGTCAAAAACCATATCAAAACGTCTTTTTAATTGATGGGCTTGCTACTGTAGCAATTTCATGATGTTTATGATTTTCTAGAATTTTTGTAGAATTTTCCTAAGTGTTTAAATGGGTCTGTTCAAGCTAAACTTTTTGAAGGTCAAATCAGGTCAAATTCTGGACACTTTGTGATGTTGAATTTTTACAAAATGGTTACACTCACTATTATTTTTATCCAAAAATCATAGAAGCTCACAATTCATTGGGGAGCTATGGAATGTAAGGAGAAGAACTAATTAGGTGTTTTAGTATTGTATTTTTTAGTCATCTTGTGACTATAAAAACGGGATAAAATGCAGAAAGTTAAGATGTAGGTTTTATAAGGTAACTTGAGGTTAGCAAGTTGTGAAGAGTATATAGATGAGTTACATCAAGATAGGGTATAGAGTATCCATCATTGTAATTGTTACATCGACTTGGGTGAGAGACCTAATCGATGGTAACATGTGTGTATTGTTTTGTATAGATTATTTGCTAGGTTAATTGAAGAGTTTGGATTTGCTTTATATTTTGGGATGTAAATGATGTAAAACTATTTTTGAATTATGAACCGTGATATGTATTTTAAGTGTCGACATATGTGGTTGCTTGGTGCTATTGCTATATGATATTATTTGAGGTAAGGCATGTGTATGTGAGGATGACATGACCTTGTGTGAGACCCAAACGGACTTAGCTAATCAAGTGGGTCAGTCTTGCGCGGAGATATTCAGTCTTGTGCGGAGATAATTGTGGGACAAAGGGGTACGATCCACCCCAAATAAATGTGAATTTATGTTGTGATAGAATAGCCATGCATATATGTTCGTAAATGTTGTTTTTGTTGATCGCGGTGTCATAAGTGAGTCTTAAACCTGTAACTCTCACCAACAATTTTATTGACGTTTTAAGCATCATTTTTAGGTGAGCAAAACGTGTGAAGAGTTAGGAAGAGGAATTAGCTGGACCATAGGCTTGCATTGCGGAATCTATGTTCATTTGTTTTGTCTTGGTTGGTTGCACTATATGAATTTGAATGATAAATGTTGTAGGTGTTATCATGACACTTTGTGTCTTTTATATGTTGGATTTTAATTCATTTAGTATTTCTCTATTTTGACGCCTTGTGTTGTGATGATGCCTATTGATCATGCCTTACGATTCCGCCTTGGCGGGGTGTGACAACCTTTACAAGCATCACAACTTTCACAGGCTAAATACAAAGGCAAGGCAATAATGGTTAAGCCTGAAAGACCTTTGAAGAAGAAAGATCAAGTTGCTCTTGATGAAGAAATGGCTAGAAATCATGAAGCTCAGATACAAGCTAAACTTATAGAAGAAGAGAGGCTTGCAAGGCAAAAGGAAGAAGAAGCCAATATAGGTTTGATTAAATCATGGGATAACACACAAGCTATGATAGAGGCAGACTTTGAATTAGCTCAGAGGTTACAAGCAGATGAACAAGGAGAGATAACCATTGAGGAAAGATCAAGATTGTTTGTAGAGCTCATGAACAGAAGAAAGAAGCACTTTGCAAAGCTTAGAGCTGAAGAGATAAGAAGAAAGCCACCTACCAAAGCTCAAAAGAGAAATCAAATGTCCACCTATTTGAAAAATATGGCTGGATACAAACATAGTCAGTTGAAGAGCAAAAGCTATGATGAAATCCAGAAGTTGTTTGATAAGGAGATGAAAAGAGTAAATACTTTTGTGGACATGAATTCAGAAGTAGTGAAAGGTAGTGAGACAAGAACATCGGAAAGCTCTAAAAGAGCAGGGGATAAACTTGAGTCTGATAAGTCAAAGAAGCAGAAGATAGATGAGCATGTAGAAGCTGAAAAAGATGATGATCCAGAGGAGGAAGAAATGAAAAAGCATATGGAGATAGTTCAAAATGAAGAGGAAATAGCAATTGATGCTATACCTCTAGCCACAAAACCTCTAATGATTGTTGAATATAAGATTGTTAAAGAAGGACAGAAGGGATTCTATCACTTGATAAGAGCTGATGGAAGTTCAAAAAGATATTCATCAATGATTAGGATGCTTCAGGGTATTGACAAAGAAGACTTAGAAACTCTCTAGAAGTTGGTCAAAGAAAAGCATGGAATAAACAGGCCAGTTAATGACTATGAAAGAGTGTTATGGGGTGATTTGAAAGTAATGTTTGAACCTGACATAAAAAGTGAAGTATGGAGAAATCTACAAGGATACAAAGTGACTGTTTGGAATCTGTTTGATAACTGTAGAGTGCACTTTGTGAGGTTTAAAATCTACATATCTTTATGTTAGTTGAGAAAAGATATCCCCTTACACCAATAACAATCACAAACATGCTGAACAAAAAGCTTCAAGCTGACCGTTGGAATGAGATGTGTTATCAACTACTCAAGCTCATGACAAAGCAGGAAAAGGGTCAATGAAGTGTTTAAATGCATCCTCCTGGTGATGGTGAAGACTTTTAATGAAACTTGAAGATTCAGATGATGAACATCAAGTTTAGGGGAGGATTGTTGGGTTTAAAAGACTTTAAGATATTCTTAGAATTACTGCTGCTCAGGTATATATTAGTGCTGTCAAGCATAACTTAGTGCTGCTGGTAATACTAATAAAAATTATGCTAAGTAGTTAGTACTGGTAGTATAAAAGTTACTACTGCTAGTTACTACTGTTAGTATAATCAGTACTGTTAGTATAAAGTTACCGCTGCTAGTAGAAGTTAAGACTGCTCAGAGATGAAGACTGAAAATATACTAAGTAGTTACTGCTGCTAGTACTAAAGTTAGTACTGCTAGTGTATGTTAGTACTGCTAGAGTAAACTTCTAAGTAGTTAATGCTGCTTGTGCTCAGTTACAACTGCTGAGTGATTACAACTGCTGGAAGGTTTACTTGTCATATTCAAACATCGATTATCAATTCGTAATCGATTCCCATTCAAGCCTCGTTGGGAACAATAACGACCCTGAAACACACTATAACTAATCTGGTCCTTATTGATTTGCGAGATTTGATCCTTTTATATTATTTAAAATTTATTCATATTTATCTATATATAAAAAGGAGTAAGATCACGCGAGTCAAATTTTGGCGCCGCTGCCGGGGAAGCTGAAAACGATTATCGTTACGTTTGACAATTTGTGTTTGAAACTGTGAATATTTTCTTCTATAAAAATATAAAAAGTACAAAAATATTTCTTCATATATTTTTACATAAGTATAATTAATTTCCCCATATAAAAAAAAAAGGAAAAAAAAAAATAAAAATAAAAACATTGTCCATAAAAAGAAATAAAATTCACAAATTGGTAAAAATACCAAAATATAATATTCTCAATTGAGGTATTATCATAATAACTTCCGGTGAACTGTTTAGGATTCCCAACTCGAACAAAAGATTTAAAACTTGTCCATTTGTGTCTCTTACGACATATTGCTCACCTTGAAAAAGTTAAACAAACTATAAAAGTGGTATAAAGGAGGTTTGTATCCCTAGGAACAGACGACCCGAAAGGAGAAATAAGCTTCGCGCTATTCCTACTCCTCCGCTCACCTGTGCGTTTATCTTTTTGAGAGCTACCGTGAAGTAAGTAGATTATTTGGTTGAAGTTGTCTTATCTCATTGTCCGTTAAAATCAATTGTGAATAAATCATTGAAAAACCAAAAAAATTAGTGTAAATTTTCTTTTTAAATTTCTATTTTGTGCATGCGCACTCGTTCTCAAGCCCGTAAACGTCGACAACAACAAGTCCGACAAACTTCTGTTGAATCACCAAATCTTGAGAAACCAAATAACAATCAAGAAACTTTCAATCCTCCCATAGTTACGATGGACGATAATCGTACTATGGCTCAATTGCTCGAAGCACCCACCGAGGGTTACGAGGATGCGATCGTTGTTCCCGAAATTACCGCGAACAACTTTGAGTCAGCGTGTCTATTAATCTTGTTCAAAACAAGCATTTTTTGGACATGGAATAAATAAGACCCACATGCTCATATCCGATATTCAACAAGAAATTCTGCTTCAACGAGAAGATCCCGAACGTCCCGAGTACGTCGGTTAAGCTTATGCTTTTCCCATTTTCCCTCGAGGGAGCAGCCAGATTTGGCTTGAAAAATAGCCACCCTCGATCGATTCTTACATGGATGGATCATGTTTTCAAAAATCATTAACGAAATTCTTCCCTCCCTCTAAAACAACAAATCTTCGAAATGAAAAATCACGAGATTTTCCAACAAAAATTTGATGAGAACTTTTTACGATGTATGGGACCGATCAATGATCTTCTTAGTGATGCCCGCCATCATGGGTTTCAGAATTGCATCAACTCGATACATTCTATTAAGGGGGTGTCCGTGGGAGTATTTCAAATGAAACAAGATTCATAGAACTCCGCTGCGGGTGGTAACTTATCTGGATAAATGCACAGAATCCTAAAAATCATCGAGAGCAAGTCCCAAAGTTTCGTCAATCACGAAGCAGGGATGTCATTGTTTCCAAAGTGATACGAGCACTTCTACCCCAGCAGTTTCATCTGAATGTTTGCCTGAGCTGAAAGATATGGTTAGAGCATTGATTCTCGATAAAGAAAAACCAACCCCATCTCCCGGTCATAGTGAATAGCATTGAGCAAAGATTCAGATAATGAACATCAAGTTTAGGGGAGGATTGTTGGGTTTAAAAGACTTTAAGATATTCTTAGAATTACTGCTGCTCAGGTATATATTAGTGCTGTCAAGCATAACTTAGTGCTGCTGGTAATACTAATAAAAACTATTGTAAGTAGTTAGTACTGGTAGTATAAAAGTTATTACTGCTAGTTACTACTGTTAGTATAATTAGTACTGTTAGTATAAAGTTACCGCTGCTAGTAGAAGTTAAGACTGCTCAGAGATGAAGACTGAAAATATACTAAGTAGTTACTGCTGCTAGTACTAAAGTTAGTACTGCTAGTGTATGTTAGTACTGCTAGAGTAAACTTCTTGAGCCTAAAATTAACTGCAGAGAGTCTAATTTCCAACCCAAGTGGTTTCATGAATTAAAAGTAAGTGCAAGCTAGTCAAATTAATCAAACAAGATTTGTAGTCAAACCTGAGTTTTCAGGGCAGATTCTGAGTTGTGTTTGTGAGGTCAAAAACCATATCAAAATGTCTTTTCAATTGATGTGCTTGCTATTGTAGCAAGTTCATGATGTTTATAATTTTCTAGAATTTTTGTAGAATTTTCCTAAGTGTTTAAATGGGCTTGTTCAAGCTAAACTTTTTGAAGGTCGAATCAGGTCAAATTCTGGACACTTTGTGATGTTGAATTTTTACAAAATGGTTACACTCACTATTATTTTTATCCAAAAATCATAGAAGTTCACAATTCATTGGGGAGCTATGAAATGTAAGAAGAAGAACTAATTAGGTGTTTTATTTTATTTAGAGTCATCTTGTGACTATAAAAACAGGATAAAATGCAGAAAGTTGAGATGTATGTTTTATAAGGTAACTTAAGGTTAACAAGTTGTGAAGAGTATATAGATGAGTTACATCAAGATAGGTTATAGAGTATCCATCATTGTAATTGTTACATCGACTTGGGTGAGAGACCTAATCGATGGTAACATGTGTGTATTATTTTGTATAGATTATTTGCAAGGTTAATTGAAGAGTTTGGATTTGCTTTGCATCGAGGTGAGTTTTACAGTCCCACTTTTTACTTATATTTTAGGATGGAAATGATGCAAAACTAATTTTGAATTATGAACCGTGACATATGTTTTAAGTGTCGACATATATAGTTGCTTTGTGCTATTGCTCTGTGATATTAATTGTGGTAAGGCATGTGTATGTGAGGATGACATGACCTTGTGTGAGACCCAAACGGACTTAGCTAGTCAAGTGGGTCAGTCTTGCGCGGAGATATTCAGTCTTGCGCGGAGATAATTGTGGGACGGAGGGGTACGATCCACCCTAGATAAATGTGAATTTATGTTTTGATAGAATAGCCATGCATATATGTTCGTAAATGTTGTTTTTGTTGATCGCGGTGTCATAAGTGAGTCTTAAACCTGTAACTCTCACCAACAATTTTATTGACGTTTTAAGCATCATTTTCAGGTGAGCAAAATGTGTGGAGAATTAGGAAGAGGAATTAGCTGGACCATAGGCTTGCATTGCAGAATCTATGTTTATTTGTTTTGTCTTGGTTGATTGCACTATATGAATTTGAATGATAAATTTTGTAGGTGTTTTCATGACACTTTGCGTCTTTTATATATTGGATTTTAATTCATTTAGTATTTCTCTATTTTGATGCCTTGTGTTGTGATGATGCCTATTGATCATGCCTTGCGATTCCGCCTTGGCGGGGTGTGACAGATTGGTATCAGAGCCACAGGTTATAGAGAACTAGGTGGTTGGCCTAGACTATAACTTAGGAACCTTCATATAGTTGCATTTTAGGATCTATGTGTTTACATGTACGTAACTAGTATATACTTACATATATTTGAAAGTTTTCATTTGTCTATTTTGTCTACTACTTCCTAGTAATATATATATATATATATATATATATATATATTGGTTTTCACCATTATTTAAGTACCTAATATGAATTGCACCTTTTGGTATTATTTATGTGTTTTTGTTTTCTTGCTCACTTATGAGTACGATCTCGACTTGTGAGTGATTCGACAACGAGAGATGTAGAATGGGAGCCGATTGAAGAGGAGCGTCTCGAGGAACCAAAGGAGGGATGGATGTTAGGAGAATCGAAGAAGAGGTCGATCCGGATTTCCTCTCGGATGCTCATAGTAGGACTGGTCCCGCGGAGTCGGGTGACTCTTGTGAAAGCAAGGTCAAACCCGAGCGAGGCCCAGCATAAGTTTATTTCGTCTGTTATCTCTACACGTCGCGGTCGTCGGTGAATTCACTTGGATTTTTCCGTATTTAGGGTTTGGAATCTTCGTCCTTCTTTCTATCGTTTTGGGATTTTATCCTTATGTGTATATGTGTTGTTTTGATGGAGCATTATGTTAGAATTGTATGAGATTTGCTATGTGGTACGTTTGTATAAATGTGTGTTATCGTCGAGATGTGTAGTCTTGGGAGTAAGTATACGTGTGCAAAAGATGCAATTATAATTATGGTGGCCAACATAATTATAAAGGCATCACACACGTGGACTTGTGACCTTGATTACATTGATCGATGTTGTGTGTTATGTGGTAGTGTAAGATGTGTTATGATGGGATGTATTTTGGATAGTTGAGTGAATAGTAAGATTTCCTTTCTATCTGTTGTTTGCGGATATCGTAGATACCGATTGGTATTGTCATTGCGATTCATAAGTTGGTTTGATAGCTCGTGTCCGTCGAGATACCTAACTCTTGTGTTAGTATTCCTTGTTGGTATTATGATAGAACTGGTGTTCTATGTCCTTCGTTCAACGTTTCGATTTGCTTCTTTTGTCAAGAGTAATGGTACTCTTTGATTTCTGTTCTTTGATCGTTATTATGGGTGAGTCTCTATGATTTAGTTGGTTCCTGATGTTTCTTCTTGAGTTTCGTTGGTATGTGTTCGTTTTCAAATGATATTTTAGTATTGAAGTTCTTAAGGTGTTTGAAGTCCCTTTTCAAGATTATAGTGTCTTTTGTTTTTAGTCACACGTTTCTGTTAGTAATACACTATAGAAAACCTTTTTGAAATAATAATAATGTTGAAGTGATTTCTTTGTATTTAATGAGATATTTGTTAAGTGTCAAAAACTTTGTTTTAAATTGAATTATACAAATAATATGCAACACATTTCTTTTTATAGCCATCCTTTGATTTTTTTATGCAGACTATATTTAAAATAAGTTTAGGAAAATTTCATTTAAAATTATTATTTTTAAATAATTTACCTTATTAACTAATATGATTCTACTGTTTTAAAAATGACTGATATAAAGTTATGGAAGATAATTCTCCTGGGTGAAAAATTGATTTTTGTAAAAGGTTCGTATTCTTTTATTTATAGGTCGTGATACGTGGTGTTATTCAATAGGTGTCTCTTGCGTCGATGGTATGTTTGTTGTGTCGATGGTTTGTTTTTCTTATCAATACATACATTCGGTTTGATTTTCTTTTAAGTTTTTATGACTTTTGAAATCCTTACTAAAATTGGTACATGTAAAGTATTGGTATTTGTTCATAGTTGGTTCGATATTCGTGCATTACCCTATTCGATTTATCGTGGTCCTTCGAATTCGTTTGATGTCCGTATTATGTGATCTTAGAGTTAATATTAGTTCACATCTTCTGAGTTGTGCCTATGTGATTGAGGTAGTGAAACGATTGAGTTAAGTTGTTAGAATTAGAAGGTTCTCGTTTCACTATAGATCTAGTACAGTTGGTTATGAGAGGGTTGATATAGTCATATGAGAGAATTGGTTGTGAAGTATAAGGATGAGAAAGTATTCCATGAGGAGATGGTTAAAATTCCTTTGGTGGATTTGAAGGTGCTTAAGGTTCATGGGGAAACGAACTAATATGAATGCGAGGTCTCATAGGAGTACCAAAGTAGATGAGTCGAAATTATGTGATATACCTGTAGTATGTGAGTTCCCCAAAGTGTTTTCTAAGGATTTAATAGGTTTACCCCTCAGGGTGAAGTAGAATTTCGTATAGAGTTAGTACAAGGAGCGACACCGATTGCGAAGGCCCGTGTCGTTTAGCGCCTACAAAGATGAAAGAGTTGTTGGAATAATTGCAAGATCTGCAAGGTAAAGGTTTTAATCGACCTAGTTATTCGCTATGAGGAAGCACATTTATTGTTTGTCAATACGTAGGATGGGTTATTTAGGATATGCATAGATTATCGCGAGTTGAGTAAGATAGATTTTTATTTAGGCTGTCATCAAATGAGGGTGCACGAAGATGAGATTCCAAAGACAGCTTTTAGGATGCGTTATGGACGCTATGAGTTTATGGGTATGCCTTTTTGGGTTGACCAATGCACCAACGATTTTCATGGACGTAATGAATCGGGTGTGCTAGCTGTATTTAGGCAAGTTGTCATCATGTTAACGATGACATTTAGGTCTACACGAAGTCTAAGGAGGAGCATGAGTCGTATTTGAAGATGAATTTGGAGCTGCTGAAGAAAGAGAAGTGTCATGTGAAGCCCAACAAGGTCGAAGCGGAGTGAAGAGGAAGCTTTTCGGAAGTTGTTGGAACAATATGGGTAATGAGCCAATCTTGGAATTTCCGGAAGGATCAGACAATTTCATAGTGATGCGTGGAGCAAGGGTTAGGATGCTTGCTTAGACGAAGAGAGAAGGTGATTGCTTATACGATGCGACAACTGGAGATTCATGTGAAGAACAACACGACTCAGGTTATGGACTTAGGTGTGATGGTTTTGCTCTAAAGTGATAGAGGCATTATGTGTACGAGATGAAGAGTGTGATCTATACGGATCATAAAAGTCTTCGACACATTTTCAATCAGAAGGATTGAACCTGAGGCAAAGACGATGGATGGAGTTATTTAGGGGTTGTTATTGCGAGACCAAGTACCATGTGGGAAAAGGCGGACGTAGTTGTTGATGCATAGAGTAGGAAGGGATGAGTAAAGCCAAGACGAGTTTGAGATATATGTATGACGATCCAAGCTGAGATTAAAGAGAAGATGTTAGTGGTATAGGTTAAGACGTCCAAAGCAGAGAACGCGTTAACAGAGATGTTGCGTGGCTTGGACTAACAAATAGAGAAAAGAGATGGTGGTGGGTTATAATTTTTGGATAGAATTTGGATTCTTATGGTAGGCGATTGTTGATAGCTTTTTGAAACTATCCCTTTAAATATATATAAATATAAATAATTATAAATATATAATAAGGATAATTATCAAAAATCTCAATGTAGAAAATCGGAAAGTATGATTCCCGGGTCGTTATCCCCAACGAGGAATGCAATGGAAAGTCGAAAGACGGTTTGATAATTGATGCTTGAATGGAACAAAGATTTTGATTGGTTTTCTAAATCTATTGGATTTATAAAGTATGTGTTACAAAAGCCCAATGCTTACTTGTTTACTTGTTATTATACAAAGATTTCTAGTTCCATAAAACAGAATACAAAATGTTAATGCGACTATAATCCTTTATGCATGGACTTCAAAATATAACCACCATGTTTCATTCGACCTTGTGGCTTAATGGTCTCCTGAAAAACATTGTATTTAAAACAGTTTCCACATAAAGTTGGTGGAATATTTCATAGGTTTATTTAAATGTATAGGCAGGACCGCAAGACCTTTCCCTGTGTAATGCAACTGATGAGACATCACAAAATGTAATTACGTTTTCCTAAGCTCATGATTACCGAAGTCGACATAAATGAATAAATTATATAAATATTTCCTACATTGCCCGTGATGATGTTCAAACCCGTAAACATCCTATAATCCGGACATGATATACGTTCGTTTCCAGTGATAGTAGTCACCCGAACGGGTGAGGTCAATCCCAAATAGATCTAATCTATAATCATTCGGCGCTCACATTCTAGTAATGATAGTTCATGATTATGGGCATAGTGGGGTTATCGCTACTTAGGCAAAACGTAATCTTGTAAAATGACACTGGCGTCCAATTTGTAAACATGCATATGTTTCTCACCTCCCAAGAACTTGTAAATCATTTTTTGTTAAAACATGGGCGCTATGAACTCTCCTTGAGTGAGTAAATTGATAATAAAATGTATCCCAAGTAAATCGCGTCACGCTAACCCCGATGCAACCTAGTTATATAGGTTGACTAAGTATTCAAAGTCCGTTGTCTATCAACACACGGTATTAATTCTATATAGTCATCGCATCGTACTATCGTACGGGTATCTATTTTAAAGAGGTCATGACTATGAGTACGTGAAGTTAGGACTCCTTATATCGTAAATCCAACAACTCGTCAATACGACATCGACAGAAGCCCTCATTATGAATTCCCTAGTAATATTGCACTTTGATTAAAATATTAATCATATATATTTCTATATAGCTATATCACCATCTATTCGTTTAAGTGAAATCGTATTTATAAAGTAAAAACGTTTATAATTATGCCTTTAGCAAAAATGACATAACTTTGTCGTTTTAAGTCCGTTTCTCGCGTTTCTTACGCCCACGCTTTAGTATTTAGATCGAGTGATTTATAATATTTCTTTTTTTAAAGTTTACGAGATTCTGTGATGAATAGTGTTTTAACTGTTTATAACAGCTATAAAATCGTTTTTTTACTTTTAATTAAACGTCAAAAACGTTTAGTCGTAATCTTATTAGTTATAGCTCCGCTTTAGCGATTTCTCTTTCGACACGTTCTCGTATTTGAATGTTTTATCATATTATTGATGTTTTATAAGTATAAGTTACTGCAATGAAATAGTAATTTTTAATAAAATTTGTTTATAAAGTATTTTAGCGTGTTAACTTCGTAACTAGTGTATCTTCTTCGTTATTAATCTGTTTTTCGAGTTTCTTATCATTTTGGAATCCTTATGTGATGTAATATCTTTATAAAACCTAATATGGATGTTAATAAATTCGAACCAAAACAGCAAGTTTGACGTTTGTTATTAAAACATGTTTTAAGCTTGATTTTTGTACCATTAAGCTTCAACACCTTGTTACAAATACTTTACAACAATTATATCTTATGTCATACATATATTAGATCCATTAGATCATACTTTGTCCAAGAGAGTCCAAGATAACAAAGATTATTTGTTATGTTACACCATTTTCACTTGTAACTTATTAGGTTAACATAAAAACCCTAATTTGTACTTATACATGTTAATACTTAACCAACATGTTAAAACACTTATACATTCCTTTTAACATGATATTACCATCTATATAACATGTAAATAAGTTCACAAAACATTAATCATATGTAAAAATTCATTTACTATTTCAAAGTATTTAGATGGTGATTTAACTAAGTAGAACATATGAACTCATATAATCATCGAAAATGAAAAGATAAGTTTGAGAGGACCTCTTATATGAACAATGATGATAGAAAACACAATCTAAACCCTTGTTTAGATTAAAAACCAAAGCTAGGACACTTGAAAACCCTAATTTCCTTTTCTTGCTTCCTTGCTTGCAAATGCTTAACCAAGTCTTGGATCCTTCTTAGAATACCTTAAATATTATGTGTGTATGCTTGTATAATGATAGAAAATCAAACAATGGATTATAAATAATTATTTTGAGCCGTGGGTTTGTAGTGAGACAAAGAGAGTGTTTTTGAATTTTTTTGCTAAGGAAATGAAGAGTATGAGTTTTCTATGACTCTTGCATGCTTATTTATACTTCTTGGAGATAATATGAGATATTTGTGATGTCAAGTTGATCATATGAAAGGTGGCAAGGATTTGGAAGACATGAGAACAAGATAGGCTTATTTAGGGCTTATCTTTGGTTAAGTTTGGTTCAAGGCGATGGCAAGGATATTTTATGAAGATATTTTTTGTGAAGGTTTTCTTGGTCTTATCTTGGCTTTCCTAGTCATTGTACACGTTTTTATATGCTATGGGGAGGGTTTAGAAATATCTTTTGATCTTTTACTTAGTGTATAAATGTATTATTTGAAGTATAATGTAGTATAGATTTAATAAAATGTATAACTTGCACATGGTAGAGTTTGAATTGAATTCTTTCATGAGGAATATGTATAAAGTGATAAATACTTGAAGTTTTAAATAAACTTTAAGTATTGGGTACAAATTTTGGGTATTTGATGAAGCGTAGATAAGTTAACGTGTTTCCGGAAAGGCCTAAACGTACGTTATCGTGAAACGTAACCACTTAACGTAACCAATAAAAATAAAATAAACAAAGTTGATAATTATCCTCCTAATAATCATTTAATACTTGCTTGATGTAAACGTTTAATCGTTTAATGCCTGTTTACATTGAATGATCATTTTTAGTTTACCCGATTTCACTTAACGATTACGATTTAAAGCAAACGCGTAAAACCCTAAAAATAAATAGTGGATTACATAATGCCGTATGATCTTAGGTATACGAATTGGTGGCCGAGTATGAGGAAGGATATAGCTGGTGGTGTTAGTAAGTATTAACCGCGATTGGAAGTAGAAGATGAGCATCAAAGGTCTTCAGGTTGTTACTACAACCTGAGATACCCGATTAGAAGTGGAAAAGGAAAGATTAACTATGGATAGTAAATCTAAGTTATCAAGATCGAGTAGTGGATGCGATGTGATTTGGGTGATAGTCGATAGACTAACTAAGTTATCCCATTTTCTAGCAATACAAAAAAAATATAAGATGGAGTAGTTGGCAAGGTTGTATGTAGATGAGACAGTTGAAAGACATGGAGTGCACATGTCGAGCATTCCTAATAAAGATGGAATGTATATTGAGGTTTTGGAAAGGGATGTAGAAGTTGTTAGGAACACGAGTAGATATGAGTACTGCCTACCATCTATAGACTGATGGTCAGAGTGAGCGTACTTTTCGGACATTGGAAAATATGTTTAGAGATTGTGTGAGAAATTTGGTGGTAGTTGGGATACTCACTTTCCGTAAGGTGAGTTTTCCTACAAAGATAGTTATCATTCGAGTATTCAAGGTGTTTTCATTGGAGGTATTATATGGAAGAAGGGGTAGGTCGCTTGTTTTATAGGCTGAGATTGGAGAAAGTAAGATGATTGGACTTGAGTTGGAGCAAGAGACGAATAAGGTAGTCGTGATTAAGGAAAGGCCTAAGGAAGCCAAAGATCATCAAGAGAGTTAAGTTGATAGAAGATATGAAACTTTTAGTGTAACACCCCCAAATTGGGTCACAGCGGAATAAGGGTCCGGGGCGTGTTACTTCTCAAATCAATAACACAAGATGTATATAGAACGACCAAAAAGTCGTTTAAAACTGTGAAAGGATTGGCCCTGTAGCTTATCGGTTAAGATTGCCCGATGAGCTGAGTATCGGGAGTTATTTGAGTGGTGTTAAAATTACGAGTAAACCTGAAATCGCGATGAATTTTTTTAGGACGTTGTGCTTGTATCAACTCATATCTTAATTTCAAATTAGTTCTTGTTTGATGAATTGCGGGATTAAGATATGAATCACGTTGTTACACAACTTAAGGTTTTTGAGGAATTTCCTCGAGGACAGGCGAGGTTCGTGTAGTTGGATGTTTCTCTTCGTTTATTGTTGTTATGTTGTGGGGATATTCGTATATTTTGTGGGGGTAAAACAAGTTATTAGCTGGTAAGATTCCAATTGTTTAAGTTAGTTGGAATTCAAAAGCGTAACTTTGAGTTAACATGGGTATGGGAGGACTACTTGAAAGATAAGTATCCTCGATTATTTGTTTGGTAATGATAGAGGACGAGATTTCCTAAAGGAGGTGATATTGTGACAACTGTGGTTTGAGCCGGTTGGGTCAGTTGTTAGAATTTATTTGAAAGCGTTTATGTGTGTCCTTTTATGTGTTTACGCGTTGTGTGCAGAAGTATGTGGTATGAGCATTGAAGTACATTGATTTATGAATCATGGTACTAGTTGACATGAGATTGAATGGACATGAGATCTTGGGAAGCTTTGCGTAGTTTTCAAATGTCGTGTACGTAATTTTCTGTGTACGTTCTATATATATATATATTTTATATATATATATATATATATATATATATATATATATATATATTATGTTAGTATTTTAGTGATTTTAGAGTACTTTCCATTTTTAGAAATAATTAGAAGTGAAGGCTTGTTAGAAATTTAGTTAGAAAAATTCAAGGTTTAGAGGAATAAGCAAGGTTCTTACTAGAATCAAAAAATATAGGTATTAAAGTTGTAAATAATAAAAAAAAAAATTATAATAGAAAAAAACGAATTTTAGTAAAAGAAAAGAAAAAGGAAAAGATATCCTAATTAGATTACAACTTGTTTTTTGTAATTATCTTTTAAGGCCTATAAATACAAATCAAACAAACCAAATTCACTTGATTTTTCTCTCCTTCCCTGATCGGTCGGTCTCATGTTTGACTCCGGCCAATGTGACAAATGAGATTTTAGCAGGTTAGTTAAAGCCTGTATAATTCAGTTTATGTGTTTCATGTATTTTATATGTGTATGAGATGGAAGTACATGAGTGGTGAATCATGGTACTTCTGAAAATGAAATCATTTGAAAGCTTTGCGTAGTTTCAAATGTCGTATACGTAATATTCTGTGTACGTACTATGTATATGTAATTCATATTATATATATATTATTTTAGTATTTTATAGATTGTAGAGTACTTTCTATTTTTAAAAATAGTTAGAATCGAATGTTAGTTTGAAAACTAGTTAGAAAGTTCAAGGTTTAGCAAAATAATTAAAGGTTTTTACTTAGAATTAAAGTAAATGTATAATAAATAAATAAAAGAAAAAAAAATAATTAAAAGGGTGGTTGTGTGGATCGGCCGAACAAGGGAAAAAAGAGGAAAAGGGGGAAAGAATCCCAATTTGATTACAACTTGTTTTTGGTAATTATCTTTTCCAAAGCCTATAAATACAAATAATAACTTAATTAAAAATCACTTTTTTCTCCTCTCCTCTCTCCTTGGCCGGTCGAACAACACAAAGAACAAAGGAAAACCCAAAAATTTTTAGGGTTTTGATTTTCAAGAGTTAAGGTAATGTTTTCTAAATCCTTTTTTAATTCAATTGATTTTATTTAACGTAACAATCATTAAGGATGGATTAGGTTATTGTAAATAAGAGGTAATTAAGAGGTTTTAATCATCAAAAACCGTTTTATGGTTAATAATTAGGGTTTTGGGTAAGTTAATTAGGGTTTTGGGTAAGTTAATTAGGGTTAATTATGCTAAATTCGGAATAGAAATCTGGGCAGAATTTTAGGTCATCTTGCGAGAGCCATATCTCGGTCATACGGATAGCTTTTATTGATTTTCTTAAGCCTAAAATTAACTACAGAGAGTCTACTTTCCAACCCAAGTGGTTTCATGAATTAAAAGTGAGTGGAAGTTAGTCAAATTAATCAAACAATATTTGTTGTCAAAACTAAGTTTTCGGGGCATATTTTGAGTTGTGTTTGTGAGGTCAAAAACCATATCAAAACGTCTTTTTAATTGATGGGCTTGCTAACGTCTTTTTAATTGATGGGCTTGCTACTGTAGCAAGTTCATGATGTTTATGATTTTCTAGAATTTTTTTAGAATTTTCCTAAGTGTTTAAATGGGTCTGCTCAAGCTAAACCTTTTGAAGGTCGAATCAGGTTAAATTCTGGACACTTTGTGATGTTGAATTTTTATAAAATGGTTACACCACTATTATTTTTATCCAAAAATCATAGAAGCTCACAACTCATTGGGGAGCTATGGAATGTAAGTATAAGAACTAATTAGGTGTTTTAGTATTTTATTTGGAGTCATATTATGATTATAAAAACGAGATAAAATGCAGAAAGTTGAGATGTAGGTTTTATATGGTAACTTGAGGTTAGCAAGTTGTGAAGAGTATATAGATGAGTTAAATCAAGATAGGGTATAAAGTGTCCATCGTTGTGATTGTTACATCGACTTGGGTGAGAGACCTAATCGATGGTAACATGTGTGTATTGTTTTGTATAGATTATTTGCAAGGTTAATTGAAGAGTTTGGATTTGCTTTGCATCGAGGTGAGTTTTACAGTCCCACTTTTTACTTATATTTTAGGATGGAAATGATGCAAACTATTTTTGAATTATGAACCGTGATATGTGGTTTTAAGTGTCGAAGTATATGGTTGATATTTGCTATTGCTATGTGATATGATTTATGGTAAGGCATGTGTATGTGAGGAGGACATGACCTTGTGTGAGACCCGAACAGACTTAGCTAGTCAAGTGGGTAAGTCTTGCACAGAGACATTGTAATTGTAGGATGGAGGGGTATGATCCACCCCAGATAAATGTGAATTTATGTTGTGATAGAATAGCCATGCATGTATGTTCGTAAATGTTGTTTATGTTGATCGCGGTGTCATAAGTGAGTCTTAAACCTGTAACTCTTACCAACAATTTTGTTGACGTTTTAAGCATCATTTTCAGGTGAACAAAACGTGTAAAGAGTTAGGAAGAGGAATTAGCTGGACCATAGGCTTGCATTGCGGAATCTATGTTCATTTGTTTTGTCTTGGTTGGTTGCACTATATGAATTTGAATGATAAATGTTGTAGGTGTTATCATGACACTTTGTGTCTATTATATATTGGATTTTAATTCATTTAGTATTTCTTTATTTTGACGCCTTGTGTTGTGATGATGCCTATTGATTATGCCTTGCGATTCCGCCTTGGCGGGGTGTGACATATTTGACTTAGTATTTTTTTATCATCGAGTCTGAGCATATCGTTGAGAGTCTAATGAGTGTCGTGTTACTGATTTTAGATCATTTATAGAGGCACGCGTTCGTTGAGGTTCCTAGTTCGTGTTTTGTCATCCCCATCTTATACCGTATCTACCTTAACTTAAGGTGAGTCTTTGTAGCCCATTTTTTCTATGTTTTATTTGGGGGAAATGATACTCAAATGATGTTTTTAAATGTTTATATGCTATGATGCAATGTTTTCATATTTTAGACAATATGTGTTATTGTATCGCTATATATGTGTGCATTTATGTGTATATTTAGAAACATGGATTATCAGTATATCTTTGGGTAGTGTTCCCTAATATATCTTTGGATAGTGTTTCCCAGTATATCTTTGGGTAGTGGCTCCTAGTATATCTTCCGGTAGATGCTCCCGGTACTATTTGTGTTTAAATATGTGATTCTTGGTTTTGTAATCATAATGAATGCTTACATGTGCGTATGATACTCACTATTGTCCTACTTGTATGTCTTGCACAGGAAATCTTTGATTTATTTTGTATCTTAAACCTGCGAGCTCACCAACATTTTGTTTACATTTTTGAGGATCCATTTTCTGGTTATAAGATTTCTGAAGCCTAAAGAGTTATAGCTTGTGATTTGGCTTAGTGAGACCTAAGAAGAGGCCCTTTCGAGGTCGATCACCATTATGTTTTCCTGGAATGTGGGACTTTGATGCATAATGGCTATGTTATTGTAACATCATATAGGAAATATTCATTTAGTAAATTCTCTATTATGTTGTACCAATGCTTTATGACGGTTCCTCTTCGTTCACTCCTCGCGTTTCCGCCTGAGGCAGGGTGTGACAAATGAGTTGGCAGCTGATCTTATATTATTTAAAGAGAAACTTATTAGATTATTTAATTTAAGATTTTATATTTAAGATTATATGTTAAACATATATTTACCTCTTTAGTAATATCAAAATCAATCATCTCCATAAGAACATCCACTGCCACAAGCTCTTCTTCCTCAAGTGGATCCTTCAAATTCTTCGATGCCACATCTTGTTGCTCTACTTCCTGTATAAATACAAGTAAACAATCATAAATTGTGTTTGCGTAAACTGATAAATGATCAAAAAGTACAAATCATACTTCATCATCAAGCGATGAGTCAAAGAGCTATGAATATACTGATCTTAAGCTTTCGGGATCAACTTTAACTTTTGAACCAATATTATCTTCCACTTCATTAGTGTTCTTATTACAAAAAAACAATATATTATACTCGTTACATACTAAATGACAACTATGTAAACCAAAACTCTTAAGTAAATAAAACACACATTTAGATCATGATCAACATCCATAGACTCATCGACCCTATTTTTAGCATTTACATCATATGTAACACCCTAAAACCAGTTTTAAGGTATTTTATTACGATAATGCCATAGAATGAGTTTGACTATGACTTTTATAAGTTTAAAGACGTTATATGAATGGTTAGTCAACCCGATAGTCAAACTATACGCAGTAATATTTTGTAAATTTTGTTAGAAAATATTATGTGTCATATTTATATAAAGAAATAGACTTAAAGGACTAAAGTTGTCAAGAGGTAAATAAGTTATATAAGTTAATGTGACCAATATTAAAAGGAAGGGACTTAAGGGACCTAAATTGCCAAATGGCCAAAGTAGTACCTAATATATATCCTAATAATTCCCAAAAATTCCAAAGAATTCTAGAGAATGATGGTGCATGTGTGTGTGTCATACCAAGAAAGAAAGAGGGAAAAACAATGATTGTCTAATTGAAGATTAAAGGTGAATAGAAGTCCCTAATCAAGAAATAAGCTTATACCAATGATCTTGCATAAGTAAGTAACCTTCTATTGATTTGAATTAGTAAATTATGAGTTAGGGTTTATGTACCCAATTTGAGGGTTTTGGATAAAAGGTGTTTTAAAGTAAAGTGATAAGGTTATAGTAATTATGGGTAAAGTTATATTGATTAAAGTTAGTAATTTTAGGGGTTTTAATCATATGACCAAGATATAATCATATAATGATTAAAGGTGTTAAAAGATAAGCTAAAGGTTATATAAACCATTATTATGGTACTCTAATTATGTGTTAAAAGTGTTTATGGTTTATGATGATTTTGGCTTTAGAAGCAAGCGAGGATGATGAGGATGTTCTTGATAAACTTAGCTTGGATTCAAGGTAATTAAACCGGTTATAATGTGAAATTATATTGATTTTACCATATATGTGTTATGTGGTTAATGTAAGGAAAGTTAGGATGCATTGGTTAGAAAACTCAAACTAAATAGTAGATGTGAGGCTAGTTTGGCAAAACTAGCAAAAGATGTGGTTAAGCCTAATTTGACTCATTTAAGGCATGTAATGATTTGTATGGTATGTTGAATGTGTTTAATGTGTAATGTGATAAATTGATGGATGTAGTCTTATGGACTAATGAAGGATGAGAATGATGCTTATGTGATGAATGAAGTATAATGTCATGTTATTTCCGTTTACTTACTAAGCCTCGTGCTTATGGATTAGATGTTTAATGCTTTGTAGGTTTAAAGTGATGAAGGTTAAGCATTTGGTAAAAGGTTAAAGTTGGAAAGCAAAGATTTAAAGTATATGGATTATGCATAGAGCTTAGTACTAGTTACCGAGCTCAAATCAAGGTTGAACCCCCATGTGTCCAAATGGTTTGTTAATGAAGATGTCAAAGTTTCAAGTGTCATGTGGATGTGGTTATACGTAATGGTTAAGAGTCTTTTGTATAGAAGGTTGTTAAAGTGTATGCAAATAGGTCAAACGGGGTGTTTGGTAAACCCCGTAAGATATATGTTTTTGAGTCATTTAGACCGCGAATGTTTGTGGAAATAAAGTATTATGTTATGTTAAGGAATTCTGGAAGTTTTTGGTATTAAGTCGAGTTATACAAGTTTAGTAAAAAAATGTCAAAAATGAGTTTGGTGTGTGTCCAGGAGCAGGGATCCATCTGTCACTGCTTTCCAGCCACCCGGCTGGCTGGTCCTGCAATTTTTGGATTTTTGTTTTTGCCGTAAAATCCAAACTGTGAGGAGTTAGAACAAGTTCCTCAAATTGTTGGAAAGCTTATAGAGTGTACTTTATGATAATTAAACTTTCAAAGGTCTAATTGTAATGTATTTTAAAAAGTATATTAAGGAATTATACAAGGTTATTCCCGGTCTTACGTTTCCGCAAAGTTTTTGATTTTGGGTCAAATTTTTGAGTCAAGAAAGGGGCGTTTCATCATATCCACATGAGGTCTGCAAAAAGAAAGAATTGTTAGTTAACTAAATAAGTGAACCAAACATCTAATGTAAGCAAACGACAAACCAAAAAATCATGATCAACATCCATAGACTCGTTAATCCCATGTTTAACATGATAAACAAATATGTAAACCAAACTGTTAGTGCAAATATTACGGTATTTAATCTACAAAGTCTCGTTTGTTTTGTTGTTGACAAACATGTAACTTATAATACATAATGTAAATTGTACAAGTTACTTGTAATCATATTTTGTCTCAATATACATCAACACATCTCCACGTCTCGAATCCTCGTATGTTATAACACAGGTTTGTACATATTTGTTATGCTGCATTATGATCAAACGTCATTTCACATTTTACACTTGCAAGTAATTTTATAAATATGCATCACTATTCTTATACTTGCTAAAATACATTTTATTTTGACAAGCACTCAACTAGACATTTTATTTTACATAAGTCTACTTACACTTTTAAATATACAAGTTTACTTTTTTACTTTAAGAAAATAAAAATACATTTTACATCATGCATGACATCACCATAATCTTTCCATATCTGGGCAAGATCTTGAAATATTTCATAAGATTTTGGGGGGTTTTGATATACAAAATCTGGTTTTGCAAAACTGTGTGCCGGTTTCATAGGCTTATAATAGCCGGTTCCATCCTGCAGATGGAACCGGCGGAACCGGGCTACAATGCAGGATTTTGCCTATAAATAGCAAGCCAAATCTTACCATTTTCTTATCCTTTTACACACAGTCTCTCTCTCTAGTTTTCATAGTCATTTAGATCTGTAGGAATACACTCATTAATCACTTTCATTTCCATATGATCATAATGCTGTAACGCATTATTTTGTTGTATGTTTCTTCTATGATGATCCACCAAAGCAAGCCTTAGAGACCTTGTCATTTCCATCCATCATAAAGTATATGCATATGAAGATCTACAAGATTAGAGATCTTATTACCTTCATTCAGTTCAAGGCTTCCTATCAATGGGAGTTCATCTAGATTAGACATTCAAATCCATTAGATACATTGTCTTGGATCATCATTGTAATAACATTCATTATCTTTATACTAATTAGATTAGATGGTTTATGTGTTGTGCCATATAAACACCAGGTTTGTTTATGGTTGGGCCATAAAACCCATAATGGGTTTGGGTTGGTTCTACCTATGTGTAGACCGGTTTTTGCTTTGTTACCAGATAAAGTGTATAGCGTGATGGGTAGTTTTACCGGTGTTAGGCCTCAGAAGATTTGTTATACCGGATAAAAGTGTAGGAACGTTGTGTAAGGTTTTCTCCACCCCCCCCCACCCCCCCCCCCCCCCCCCCCCCACCACCCTCCCCCATCCCCCCCCCCCCCCCCCCCCCCCCCCCACCCCCCCCCCCCCCCCCCCCCCCCCCCCCCCCCCCCTCGAAGAATGAGTTTTTGTTGCTGTAACACCCCCATTTGCGGACAACGCAATCGGACATCTATGGGTGTTTTCTTCATAGTACAATCACAATTAATTGATAAAGAGCGATCTCTAAAGAGACGTTATAATTAACATCGGTCCCAAAATAACATGTTTGTCCATATATCCCATATTTGACATATGGTTTAAACACATAGTACCATAAACGATCACCATCATAAGGTTAGGTTTCACAAAATACCAAAATTGTTTCATTAACATTTTTTTCATCGGGGGATAATTAAAAGTTCAAGCATAGACCCACGCTCAAGTAAGACCCTTCTCGTGAAACTCCAATGTCTCCTCATCTGATTCCTGAGATAAAAACATTGCTAAAAAGTCAACGAAAGATGAGGGAATTCATGAGTTTTTCTTAAACCAAAGCATGAACACAAGTTTTATATTTTATACTCACTTATTAAACATTGTGGATCAAAAAGTTATATTATATTGTGCACCGAGCTCATGGAACACCTCAGCGTTTTACATTCAACCACATAGTAATAAGTTTTACCATATGAATTAAATCAATTTGTCTTTGCCCCCTACAGACGGTTATCATCGTCTAGCTATACTCATTTCTCTATTCACAAAATCGTTCGTTCAAGGGTTGTTCCCACAATGGATCCTCAAACCCTGGACGGGGGATGTCAAACCCCAATAGATCTATTCAAATTGTTATTAGCGTCGCTAATCAAGCAATAAGCGGTTCATGAAATTACGGGACTTTATGCGATAGGTACTCGTGCAAAATATAATTCAGGAATGGGTCCAGCATACCAAACAATCTTGTGTTCAATTTTAAAAACAAGCATGTATCTCCCTCGCGGGTTTTCAATAAAACAGAAAAAGTAAAGGCGAGGCTATGAACTCACCAAGTAAAGAAGAGATGGGAGCAAGCGAGAAATCAGAACCACAAGAAACTCCACGAAATTATTCGGGACCTACATAATAAGTCGCGACATAATGTTATAATGTATTCCAATATTTATACATAGTTATACAATAACTAGTTTATAAAAATGCAAAACATGTGCAACATTAAACCGAGACTTAACCAAGGTTTTTCTATTTCTAAATTAGATGTAGGACCTGTACATATACCCAACTAAAAGTCTACTAAGTATCGCTTATCAATTCTTAACTTTTACTAAGTGGTCGCACTTTTATTTTTCTAAAACTAGACGTAAAAGTCCATTTTTCTGGTTTAGGTCAGATTCATGAGGGCATTCCTCTCAAACCATTAAGACTATGGAAGTGAGGCTTTCACCTACAGAAAACCCTTGGAGTCTACTTTCCAGAACATCAAGCCAATCATTCCAATTGTTTACCATTTAAGAGAAAAGTTTATTTTACTAACTGAAACTCAAAACAGAAAACTTGTTTTCCAGATTTTAGTCAACTTCATGCCATCGCATCTCTTAATCTATAAAAGGTACAACAATGAGGCTTTTACCCCTGGAAAGCCTCTTAAGTCTAGTTTTCAAAACATTTGGCCAATCAATCATACCATTCACCAATCCATGGGAAATGGATTTTTACTAACCGAAGGTCAAACCAGAAAGTTGGCTGAACTTCTTATTCCTACGGTTTTGGCCATAAATCCTAATCTAGGATAGCAATGGGTGCAAGGCCAAGTGCTGGAGTCTTTCTTATATGTCTAGTACTGAGTCATGCATTAAAACCCAAACTTTTAGTTCAAAATTTTAGAGATTAACACGTTTTATATTCAAAGGTCCAGATTTGACCCATGATCGTAAATTGACCATAACTCCTTCATCCGGAGGAGTTGGTTGAGCATCCAATTTACCACATGATCCCCTAAGTGTCTATTTTCCAAATATCAAATAATCTCAGTAGGCTCAAGCCAAAATTTTAGAGGAAATGGGGCGACAACCTGCTGTCCCCAAAACAGCCCCCAAAATCTTTGTGTTTCGCCTAATATCTAAGCTTCTAAGCCTCAATTTCGCCATCCACATACTCAAACAATAACCACAATCAATCTATTATCATAATATCCCTTCAACACCATGATCAAATCAATGTCTAACTATTCTATGAACATGCATGATCATAAGGTTTCAATCAAAACCAATGCATGCTCAAATAAACCTTGATTAATCAAAACAACTAAAAATAAAGGATACTTACAACACCAAGAATGATAGTAGAAGATCAACAAATAAACCCTATGGTGGGTGTATGGGCTGCCGAAACCAAGGGGACAAAAACCCAAATCTTTCCTTGATTTTTATTTATCCAAATCCTTCACAATCAAACCCTAATCACCCCTTTATCATTCTTGTAGCCTCTAATCAAATCCAAACCTTAAAAATCTTCAAGTTCTTCAATTCAAGATTTTTCTAAATCAATGCATGGTTGATTTTATCATTGGGGAAGGATTAGGGTTTATAATAGTGTTGATTTAAGGTGAAAAAGAGAAGATTTAATGGGGTTTTGATGATCAATTAAGGGTTTTGGTGGTTTATGTGTCGAACCAAGAAGAAGGAGGAGAGAAGAATTTCTTTGTCTGTGTTTTTGGTTTCACAGTTATGTGTATGTCGAGTGTTTATAAAAAAAAGGGTATTGGGCTTGGGTCTTGGGCCCTAAATGAGCTAGTAGGTTAGTTAAATGGATTAAAAGTATAAGGGTGTATGGTTTTTGGGCCTATGGCCGGTTAGAGCAAAAAGAGAGGAGTGGGTTTCGGCCCGCTTCTTCCTAACTAATAATACTTATAAGTCTCGGGCCCTAAAACCTTTCCTAGTCTGACATTTTTTTTTCCTAAAACGCAAAATTTAACTCGGTTGCACACGTAAATTTTTAAAAATAAAAATTTATATAAAATAAAATATAATTGGCATTCGAGGCCAAAATACGAAGTCGTTGATTTCTCGTTGCTTAGAAACGGTTAAATTTTTAACGCATAGCATTTTTATTTTTATTTTTTATTTTTTCAAATCCTACGATTTTCTCCAAAATCGACAAAATAATAAAATAGAATATTTTCTAAAATTTAGAAAATTATTATATAAGTCAAAATAAATAATGACCTTAAATTCGGGTTTTTACAGAAACTATTAGCAGAAGCTCAAAAAGAAAAAGAAGATTTAAAAGCTAAAGTAGAAAAATGGCACAACTCTTCTAAAAATCTTGGTAAACTGCTAAATACTTAGATAAGTGCTAATGATAAATTTGGGCTTGGGTATGGGGATCAAAGATATGATGGCATCATGATCTATGAAAATGAAGTTTTACAAAGTGTATTTATGAATAAGGAAAGTAATTTTGAAAATCAACCTTTGTATGATAGGTTTGTTACAACAGAAGGAATGCATGTTGTACCCCTACCAATGACAGGGAATTACATGCCATGTGGACCTGATATTAAAATAGATTACTCATAATTTATATATGGTCCAAAACTGTCTCAACCTAGTGAATCTGAAACCCAAACCAGTGAATTTGATACATGTGAATCAGATTGTATTGTTGAAACACATAAATCTTTGCCTGAACCAGCTGTCAATGAACCCAAAGTAGTAAGTCAACCTAAGGTTTGGTCTGATGCTCCTATCATTGAGGAGTATGAATCAAATAGTAAAGATGAGCATGTGTCTCTACCAACAGAAGAATAGAAAATACCTAGTTTTGCTAACCAGCAAGTAAAAACTCCTAGGGAAACTGTTAAGAATCAATTCACACATAGTAAAAATCATAAAGTTGACAAGAAAGGGTTGGGATATGGGTTTACTACAAAAACATGTTTTGTATGTGGAAGTCTTACTCATCTTATCAGAGATTATGACTTCCATGAAAAGAGGATGGCTAAACAAGCTGAGTTAAATAATAAGATGAGGAAGAAGTCTAGTCAAAGGGAGATTAGGCCAATTTAGAACAATGTGCAAAGAGTGAATCATAAAAACCAATTTGTTCCTACAACAGCTGATAAGTGCTTAATTACACATATCTTTTACCTCTAAAAACGAGCTTAAATGACCAAAAACAGACAAAAACTGCCAAATATATGTTTGTTTTGCATTTGTATTGTGCAGGAAGTGGATATCAACAAAAAGACAGAAAACCAAGCCAAAATGACAAAACTGAGCATGGAATGGAAAAGACTGTGAAAAATCAAGGCCAAAGTCCAAAAATGCCAAAGTCAGAGTCAATACTGAAGAATCAGCAGTCAAACCGGAGCCGGAACTGAAGAATACTATTGGATGCAATCTTAACCCATCTGATGGGCCGGGAAAGCCCAACAGTATAATTATGAAGACTGTGAAGACTTTGAAGGCCCAATCCTAGCCCAGCTACAGCCAATCTCAGCCATTGTACACACAAAACCCACTCCATAACCTTATTGGGCCTTGAAAAAGCCCAATAAACCCACCTAAACCTTATTGGGCCCAAACCCAAACCCAGTGGGCCCAATACAAGCCCAATACAAGCCCAAAAGCCCAACAAAAGCCCACAACCCTTTTTTATAAAACATAAGGACCAAAAATGTAAATTTTAAAACTTTGTTTTATAATTAAAAATGAAAAAATAAAGAAAAGGGGCCAAAAATGCCAAGTTTTGAAAGTTGTTTTATAAAGAAAACAAAAGAAATAAAACACAAGGGCTGAAAATGCAATTAACCAAAACCTCCTTTAATCTTTTAGTTATAAACAGCAAGGACCAGTTTTGCCAATTATCAAAACCTCTTTTCTTTTAGTTATAAAAACGCAGGGACTAAAGCTGTCACTTTCCAAACCATGTTATAACTGAAAAATCGGCTTAAAAGAAATGAATAGAGAAGGAAAGATGAGGGGCTATTTGTGCACCTTCCCCAACGTTTGGTTTAAACCAAACGACCCACCCTGTGTACCTTAACCATTCCCGCCAATACCTCAAACCCCCCTCACCCACTGTTTTCTTGCCAAACCACCTCCCTAGTACATTTCCCAGCTCACCCATACCCTTCCCCACTCACCCCAACCCTTATAACCCTGCCATGATGGCAATCTCACAAACCCACAACCAATCGATGGCTGAGATTGTGTATAAAGTGAAGTTAAGGGCTAGGATTGCATGAGGGACTTTCTACACACATAACAAACACAGCTAGCACAAAAGAAGACCTTTGGGACTTCTATAAAAGAAAAGAAAGCAAGCCGAATGCTCCACACCACTTTTTTTATGTTTTAGTGTAATTTTAATTTTAAAAGTCTTTTATTAAGCATTAGTTGTGATTCAGCTTTATTTAAAAGCCATATGTTGTAATTTTCTGTTTTTAATAAAAAGTTAATTGTGTTCTTGAATTTGCTACTGTTGAAATCTTAAATCTCTTATAAAGCCCTTTTAATCTCTTTAAAACTGTTTAAAAAAAGTATTTAAGCTATTAAGCATTTATTGTAACACCCTTATTCAGCCTTCATTTCATTTAAAAAGATAAAAACTCGAAATTTATAAATTAAGGGGGTGTTTGGTTTAGACCCAAAATGGGTCATAATGGTGTTGTTGTGGGTCAAGCTCACTCAGCCAACTTTGGCTGAGTGTGTGGGCTTTATTAGGCCAAATTAATCACAAGTTTTAGTTAAAAATCAGTTTGTGAGAACCCTTTTATTTTCTGTCAAAAATTTACCAAGAAAAAGTGAGCTAAACCACTTAAGCTGTTTACACAGCTTAAGCATCTATTTTTGTGCTTATTGTAGTCTTAGCTAGCCTTTTAAAAGACCCCTGTGTTCTGTCATAACCAATATACCCAAGTAACATAAGTGTGCATGTATACCATTTCTTTGAAAATAGCCATTTTTAATCTCAAAAATTAGTAGTCTAATCTTTGTTTTATAAAATGATTTTTTGAGTTTAAGTCCCATTCATGGCCCTTTTAATCTGTTTTGACCTAGTTTTCCATTATAAGCCCTTTTGAGCTTATTTTATAAGCTCAAAAATACCCCCCCTTATAGTCTGTTTGACCTCCCCTGGTGCTGAGCACCAGGTTTAAGCCCATCTTTTCTAGCTTATTTTATATTAGGCCTCATGTTTTTATTGCTTATTTACATAGCTTATAGGTAGGCTTATTAGGTTTAGCAGCTTATTTCAATTAGCTAGCTTATTTAGTCAGCTTATTTTAGCCCTTAAAGTCCATTATTTCTCTCTTTTATATAAAACTGTTTAGATAGCTTATTAAAATCCCAGCTTATTTTAGGGCTTAATTTAGGTTTCCATAGCTTATTTAGGACTCCCCTTTCTATAATAATCTGTCCCCCTTAATTTTAGCTTATTTAGTAGCCTTAAGCCCCAAAAGGAAAGCTAAATAAGCTGTTAAGCTTATTTAGCCACTGCAGTTTCAAAAAGCCACATTTCTGGCTTATTTAGTTAATTTCAGCACTTAGTGCTTTTAGGAAAAATGCTCTCCTAAAGCCCCTGAACAAGTTTGCTTCTTTGGCTTTTTGATAATAAGCTAGTTGGACCCACCTTGTAATCGGGGTCCACTTTAGGGACCAATTGTGTAACTTTCTCTTTTACAGTTAACATTGTTAGTCCCTGTGGTTAGTTAGCCTGTTACCCCGTTTGTCCTTGTGTCCTTTTCACTGTTAGTCCCCAAAGTTAACTTTAGTTAGTTTATTTAATTAATTAATTAAATTAGGTTTAAAATTTAATTAGTTTAATTACTTTTAATTTAATCAGTAAAATTTGGGCATTTTTATATTTTTAGAATTGTTAATTTTTTCTTTATTTAATTTTAATTTTTCTAGAATTTTTATAACATTAATTTTTGTCTTTTTCTAATTTCTTAGTTTTAATTAGTTTTTAATCTTTAAAAAATCATAAAAAATCCAAAAATTAATAAAAAAATATTTTTCTTTTTTATAAAATTTTCTTTTGTCATTTAGTGTCTAGGAAAAATATAAAATTTAGTATAGGCTTTATTTTTCTTAAATTTCAGTTTTAGACCCGTTTTACCGGGTGCGTTTTACCGTTTCTTTTCGTTTTACATTCAAACGACCTTACGTTTAGTTCTAGTTTTCTTTATTTTTCAAATAAGTTAATTAGAATTTTAATTTTGATTTTTAATTTAATTTAGCATTTATTTTCTTAATTTTTAGTATTTAGGGTTCCCGATACCTGATTCTGTTCCCCGTAAAATAAAATTGTGGGTGGTGGGACTCAAATGAAGAGATAGAGGTGTGTTATGAGTGAAAGGGTATTTTTGAGTTGGAGTGAGATGCTGATGTTGCAGTCTGTGAGGCCCAAATGAAGAGCTAGGGCTTGCCACCATACTCCTTCCTCTAAATAACTTTTCATGTAAAAGTGGTAAATTATAGGGGCAAACTCGTAAAAATGCTACACCACCTTCATTTCCGTTTTGATGCTATAACCTTCCCTACCACCCAAATATTAATATAAGTAATACTATGTCATCTACTTGTACTTTGTAGTGTAACTAGTTTATGTTTGGCGGGCGGATGTTTAATGGCCGTTGTTTTCGGCTAGACGTGAGATGGGATATGTTTTTTTTAATAAAATAAAAAAAATTGTAAACCAAAGAAAAAAAGTTAACGTCGTTTTCGTAATTTGACACATAGTGTGAGGGGGTACTTCGTAAGTCTTTGAGGGGCTATTTCGTAAAAAAACATTAAATGCACCCGGGTCGGGTCGGGTTGACCCGACAATTTAATGCCAAAGGGCTACCGGTAATTGTATTGTAACGAGTTTGCTTGCCCGCGCTACGCTGCAGGATGTTTGACGGGCGGATGTTTAGCTGTCGTTGTTTTCGGCTGGACGTGAGACGAGGTATATTTTTTTTAATAAATAAAAAAAATGTAAAAAAAAAAGTTAACGGTCATTTTCGTAATTTGACACATTGCGAGGGGGTAATTCATAAATATTTGAGGGGCTATTTCGTAAATTAAAAAAAATAAAAAATAATTGTAACAATAAGAAAAAAGTTAACGGTCGTTTTCGTAATTTGACACATAGTGCGAGGGGGTACTTCGTAAATATTTGAAGGGCAAATTCGTAAATAAAAAAACATTTAATGCGCCCGGGTCGGGTCGACCCGGCAAATTAATGCAAGTGTTTCCCGGCAATCGTATTGTTTTACAATTACATTTTTGTCATTTCTTTGTTGTAAATTTTTTTGTAACTTTAGTAAATGGTTAATGCATGTGTTAGTGACTTAGTTGCCAATATCGTTGAGTGGGTCGGCGATTGCAGTAAGTTGTGTCGCGACTCTGCAAAACTTCCTTATTTTCCGGCGCTACTCGCCACAATCAATCTTTTCCTTTTCCGGGTCTCATACAGGCGGCTTTAGGTTGCGGCTACTTAGTGCAGTGGCGACCTTCAATTTTTTTTTTAAACTTCAAATTTAAATTTCATTCATTAAAATAAAAAACATTACATAAAAATAAAAAACATTACATAAATAGTTTCCTAGATTATTAAAAACGACTAGTTCCTAAAACAATACATTATTATTCAAATACATAAACATTACATTAAATAGAAACAATTATAATAAATTATTCAAATACTCTCATAAAAAAATACAATTTTTACGCTTTTAACATCTAAACATTAAATTATTACGCGACGTTTGTGTTTTTGCATGTGGCTCTTATGCAACCTATCTGACCAAACTTGGATAGATTTTCAAAATTCTTCAACACGCCTCCATTGTGGAAAGGTTGTCCGTAACCTCTGGGATCGTCGATTGTTATTCCGATAACGCCACTTTGAGGAGAAAAATAACGTAGGTCAGACTCGAAACCGTTCACTCGTCAGTCATCGTCTGAATACCTATTCGTAACGTCTCACTAAAAGAAGCAACATTTGGGACGATATCTAAATTTTCCATTTCGAGTCGATTGGCATCGTAATCCTCTCGAATAAGTGTTCCTGCGAGCATAAGCATGCATTTCTCCTTAATGTGTAGCAAAATATATTCTTCTATCCTCAATGTGAGACCTTTGTCTAGAATGTATGTCTCTCGTCGCGTACGTGTCCATGGTTGCACAAAGCTGATACGACATAAGCTCTGTTATGTTTACTGTGTCGCTGTATTGGCAATGGAGTTAGGGGGTTGTGTTGCTGTTAGTTGGCTTGTTCCACGACGGTTTTGAAGAGGAAGCTAGTGTGTGGTGATATGTTTTATTAAATGAGAAATATAAGAGTTAATAGGTTGAAAGTGTTTGGTATAATGAATTGCGAGTGTAATACTGTTGGGTATTTATAAGGTTAAATCTTTAAATTATAAAAAATAGAAAAGTTTTTTTATTAATAAAAAATAGTCGTTGGGATAGTTGTTTATGGGGTGAACTATTGGTACAACCCCTGCGGTCGTGCCTGCGTGAGTATCAAGTACCCTCAATTGCGGTCTCACGGGCGTTTCGGTCGCGACCGACACCCCACTATTGGGGCGATCGGACTTCGGACGGGCCGGGCGAACCTGAGTAGGGTCCGTACTGGGCTCCCATGGTGGGCGAGCCCGCTGTATAGATTGCACAAATTTTAAGTTGAGTAAGAGACGCTTAAGGAACAGAATCTTATATGACGGTTGACCAAATCACATGAACAATGTCAAACTTCAAACTTCATTTGAAAAAGTCAATATAAATGAGACCACCAAATACAATATATGATCTATATTGGGGGGGGGGAACAAGTGCAGGTGCCCCATTAGCAAAAAAAATTGCAGTGTAACTTTTTGAAAATATTCTATTTTTTCGTAATTTGCTCCCCTTAAAAACCATTTTTTTGTGTAGTTTTAGAAAAATATCAAAGTGTGCCCCTTCGAGACAAACTTTCTAGCTCCGCCCCGGCCCACAAGCTGATTTTTTGTGTGTTGTATTTGTGTTTTAGTGAGTTATGTATGGGCCAGAAGATGTCTCATGGCATAAGAAATATGTGTTGAATGATATATGTGCTGAATGATATGTTCTTGTGTTATAAAAAATATATTAAGGCTATTTTTTCCCATGACCCCAATCATACTATTGGCAAGGTTGCGTGACAGAAGACTTAACGAGGAATCACTTACATCCATGATTGGCGTGTGTTCGTCTTTGCATAGATCGACGATACGTTAAGGAGAGGGGATTACGGGATGCGTAGAGATCTCCATAACTATAAGATCTGGTCAATTTTCTTAATAGTCTTTCTAATATTATATAATTATATACAAAATCGCTATTTTATATCATAAAACACAATGATAAATTTATATAGGCACAATGGGGTGTTTCATAGAAATGTTGTCATAAATTATAATTATAAAATGTTTAGGAAGATTAATTTGTTTTTTTTAATATCTAGGAAACACAACCCATAAATTCGTAGATTTTAGTTCGTGGTTCGAGAAAAGTAAGACCGGATCGTAGTAGATCTTAAGATCCTATGGTCAAGATCGGGATCCTATAAGATCCTAAGCAAGCAAAGATCCTACGTAGGATCTGGATCGTTTTTGCTTTGCAGTATCGTAAAATCGTAAAATCCTAAGATCAGGATCGGGATCTTAACAACCATGATACATAGTACTCTAAAGCAATTTATTTAGCACTTTCACACACATTTTTTAAAACATAAATAAATAGATTATCATTTCACAAAAATAATATAAATAAAAATAAAAATGAGGTGTAAATGTGTGCCCACCAAATCAAAAAGATTAAAAATAGTATTATTTCTAAACCTGTACAAACGAATAGCAGGGAGCTATTCAGAGTAAAGTAATAAAAAAGACGCGTATGGTCAAAACTAAATTTTTATTGAACTGAATTATATTCTCTGAATATTTATATTCTCGTCTTTGGGTTTCGCTTGGTGTACGCAGCGGATATGGATCTAGTTTAGTATTTATGATTAACACATAAAAAACATGAAAGAGTAAATAGAAAACTAACCTTGTAGTCACCAGCAAATGAAACAAAAGTGGTTAAGATACCACCTCTATGGTTGCTAACACAAACACGTCAACCAAGTACGTCCGGAATGCTAGCCGCGCTTCACGTATGCCCAAACACCAAGTGTAATAGCCCTACAATGGAATCAATACCAAAAAAGCCAAATTTCAATTCTGTCTGAGATCCTTGACCTACCCGAGAACCAAATCCTTTGTTGTCCGATATCGGACAACACTACAGCCGATCTGTTTTCCTTCTTTGTCCGAGAACGCACAAAAAAGGGTTTTGGTGATTTTCGTTGATTGTCACGCCTTGACAACTTATAAACCAAAGAACCAAAAGATGTTCTACCACTATGGGATCAAGTACCAGCTTGTGAACACCTTGGAAAGGCCTTAGATCTTAATAAGAATATCAAAGGGAGAATCGAAAACTAAAAACCCTAATTTAGGGTTTATAGAATACGGTTTTGCTTTAAGGAGATAAGGGGAGAGAGTTTCTGTGTTTTGCTCGTTGTATCACATGAAATTATGAGATGGGAGGGGGGTTTATATAGCCCTCACACCCTTAACTCATGATAAGACTTAAAAACTTCATTTTAAGCCTTATCACCACAAGTCCAAGCCTTATCACAACTCTTCTACTTTATCCTTATCCCAAAAACGAATCTAGACATTCTAGGAACCTTTCTAGAACCCTCTTAGGCCGGCTACTACAATAGGAGACCATAGGATTCGTGTCTTGCTCATTTAGGTCCTTTTGGTTTACATACGTAAAGTTTTAATGCACTCTAAGTGTTTAACGTGTGTGCCCCCAATAGGCTCACACATTTCTAGTCGTATTGAGCAAATCCAACTCTCATTATTCCAACAGCTCCCACTTGGGAGTTGGAGTAGCAGATAGCACATATACCAACGACGGAAACGTCTAGCAACATTCACATTTGGTATTAAACTAGAAATGTCTGAGATAAAGTTTCAAAAAAACATTCTCAGTAGCATGGTTATTAATCTCTTGCTATAATAATCTCTTTGTTACAGATACCGTTAAACCATAGATATAGATCCTAACTCATTCCATATAGTTTAACCATTATGTTTCTCGTTATAGAAATTAATTCAGATATACCAAATGTAATCAAGAATCATCTTGAATTACCCTTTGGGTTCGGCCGAACAATTATCTGATTAATTCTAAAGAGGGCCCATGGTATCTTTCTGCATATATCAAGTGGATGAACAAATCCTTTGTTGACTACAAGTGTTGTGGATGCTGCTTCACATCACTCCGAAAAATAGCCTTTATAACTACCTTATTCAGGATAGCGTTTGACATATAATTACAAAAGTCATATCCACACATACAGAACTTGTTTGTATCTCATGTCTAAGGACGATATTGTTAACCATTTTTTAACATCTTACTCATGACAAGGATCCAAAAGTAAATGTTCGAAAGTTGGGGTATCCAATATGCATCCCTTGTGAATACACATGAGTTTGGCGGGAACAATTCGTATATTCAAAATATTCAAATAAAACAAACCAAACACTCACATTTGTCTTATGTAACAATATTCCCATATTGTCAACCGACAATAGACATATTTAGAATGATAAATCATTCATGGATTAAATATCAAATATAGAATAACAGTTATTATATGAATGAAAAACAAACACCAAGTATCTTTATTCATCAGAAAATAAAAACTGTCTTACAATTCCAAATTATCCAAATACTAATAAAACACAGATTTACATGAGACTACTAATCCTATATTCCATTTTAGTCAACTCTGAATGCTTAGGATATGGTAAAGCCTTTGTAAAAGGATTTGTGTGAACTTTTTCTATCTTTACGTCACCAAATTCTATAACTCTCGAAGGTAATGAACTTATGGCTACATAATGGTAGGGGGAGTGGGGAGTGGAGTGATTGTGGATGTGGTGTGGGGGGGGGTTTTCTATGCACTTTGGGCGATTTTCACTTCTTGTTAATTATGAGGCAATGCTCCAGTATTATTATAATACATTTTAATAGGTTCTTCAATTGTGGAAACAATACCAAGTGCAGAAATGAATTTTCGAATCCATACAACCTCTTTAGATGCGTCATAAGCAGCTATATACTCAGCTTCATTAGATGAAGTTGCAAAAATACTTTGCTTTATGCTTTTCCAATCAACAACACCTCCATTTAAAAAACGAAATACATATCCCATTCTGAGACTTGAGGCGTCACATCCGTGCAGAAACCACATCGGTGTAGCTAGTAAACCCTTATCCTCGGATTTCCATATCACCTCCTAAACAAGAACATTTCTTTAGTTATTGCTAAGATACTTCATAAAATTCTTAACAGATAGTCCAGTGAAGTTCACATAAATTCTGTTAAATCCTGCTTGTGAATGTTCTGACGAACGCAACAACAGACGATACATCTCACAGCATTACATAATTGATCCTACAACCGGAAGCCGTATCGACATTTTGCAATGCGCTGTTTTTCAGCAGGTGTTTGGGAAGCACCAATGTGACTTACTCATATTACAGCTGAAGCGTATGGAACATTGCTCATGCGTTGTTTTTCATATAGTTCCACGCTTGGAATTTTCCATGAAATAACTCTTCAAGATTTTCTCATTGTAAGCACTTTGACATAAACCAATTAACCGTCTAGATCTATCTCGGTAGATCTTGATTCCAAGAATATTTGCAGATTCTCTTAGATCTTTTATAGAAAAACATCTTCCAAGATAGAATTTTACATCTTGTAACATTGGAATGTTGTTTCCCATGATTAATATGTCATCGACATATAGAATTAGGAAAGTGACATAACTCCCACTAGATTTCTGATATACACATGGCTCATCTTGATTCTGAGTGAAACCGAATTTCTTAATCTCATCATCAATACATTTATTCCATTGCTTAAATGCTTGCTTAAGTCCATAAATGGAACGTTTGAACTTGCATACTCGGTTAGGATATTTTGGATTAACAAAACCTTCAGGTTGCATCATATAGACTTCTTCGGAAAGATGTCCATTGAGGAAGGCGGTTTTGACATCCATTTGCCAAATCTTATAGTCATAGTACGCGGCTATGGCGATAAGAGTCCTTATAGCTCTTATGTCTGTAACAGGAGAAAATGTCTCTTCATAATCAACCCCGTAGGTTTGAGTGAAGCCCTTTGCTACAATACGAGCTTTAAAAGTGTGTACAACACCATCCATGTCAGTCTTCTTTTTGAAGAGCCATTTGCTACCAACGGTTTTACCGTTAGGAGGAAGATCAACTAAGTCCCAGACCTCGTTGTCTTTCATGGATTGCATTTCCACATTCATAGCAGCTAGCCATTTTTTGGATTCAGGATCTAATAATGCAGCTTTATAGTTAGGGGGTTCACCAAGATCCCCCAACTCATGCTCCTCAGCATCGACGTATAAACACATGCGATCTAGGGCATGGCGTGTCCTAGCGGACTTACGAATGGGATTGATATCACTTTGAGGTTCATCAATTTCTTGATCATCCTCTTCATGATTTAAGCTAGTGTCTAAATAAGGATTTATTTTCTTGAATAATTTCAAGATATTCTAGACTCCCACTTGCTTCTTGATCTATAAGATTACTCTTAAAGAACTCAGCATTCTGAGAAACAAATACTTTGTTCTCAGGTGGGTAGTAGAAAGAATATACCATCGTTTCCTTTTTGTATCCTACGAAGATACACTTAATAGATATGGGTTCCAGTTTGTCAGGTAGTTATCACCTAACAAGTGCCTCACAACCCAAACTTATAAGGAAGACAACTTAGGGGCTTGCCCATGCCATATTTCATATGGTGTCTTTTCAACCTTCTTAGTTAGAACCATGTTGAGAATGCTTGCAGTAGACTTAAGGGCATAATCCCAAAAGGACTTTGGAAGAGTTGTTTGACTCATCATGGATCGAACCATGTCTAGCAGTGTTCGATTCCTCCTCTCAGACACTCTATTATGTTGGGTGTGTAGGGAAGAGTGCGATGAGGAATAATCTCAAGCTCCTTAAGAGGATCCAAAAAATCTTGACTCATATATTCACCTCTACGATCAGCACCTAGTGACTTAATGGTCTTCCCGAGTTGGTTTTCTACTTCCTTTTGAAACACTTTAAATGTCTCAAACACTTTATGTTTTTATTTCAGCAAGTAAACATAACCATACCGACTAAAGTCATCAGTAAAAGTGACAAAGTAGCCTGCTCCTTGTATTGACACAATTCTGAATGGCCCACATACATCGGTGTGTATTAGTCCAAGTAGATCTTTAGCCCTTTCCACTTGATGTGAATAGGGTTTTGTTGGGAATAAATCTTCACAAGAGGTTAATACTGCTCTACTTATAACTAACAGTATTAACTCGGTTAGTACTGCTAGTACAATATTAGTACTGCCAGAAGGAAGTTAGTACTGCCAATATTAAACTTAATACTACTGAAGATTTTGTACTGCTACATTAAGACTTGAAAAGAAGATTGCATGAAGATAAAGACACGAGAGAAGATATGTATGGACATAATCTTAGTGTATTTCTTATAAAGTTAGGAAGATATGTATATGTTTAAGATTATAGAAGATTCAAGCTATAAGCTTTTGTAATATATCTTTTAAATCCAATGTATCAGTTTAAACGACTTTTGTGTCATTCTTGTATATATCTTCTGCTATTGATCTTGAAGTAACGTGCCCCGGATCCTTATTCCGCTGCGACCCATTTTGGGGGTGTTACAACTCGTATTATTGATCTAATAATATTGAAGTTTTTTGTTACATCTCTTGTTCATTCATATTTATTGTTCCATTGATATTACTTCTAGAGTATTAAGGTGTAGACTCTGCATACACTTTAATATACACACAAAGTCTCAATTATTGTTATTTTGGATTTATCCAAGGTAACATACTCTATACATGCTAAAGAATCGATCAAGGTTTGTCATCACTAAGTGGTATTAGAGCGTTTGCTTTGAGAAACTTTGATCTAGAAGTCATGGAATTCGAATCTGCACAGAATTCTACTACTGTTAAGCTTGCCATACTCAAACTTGGTGAGTATGAGATGTGGGTGATAAGAATCAAATAGTACTTCTAGGTACAAGATTATGCTTTATGGGAGGTCATAGAGAATGGTAACTTATAGGTATCTGTACCACAAACAACATAAGAGACTGGTACCTCAGTTACAAAGATGTCAGTACCTATAACTGTTAAAGAGAAGACCAATAAGAAGAATGATGTCAAGGCTAGGAGCTTGCTACTCATAGATCTTCCCAATGAACATCAACTCACTTTCAGTCAGTACAGTGATGCTAAATCAATGTTTGCTGCTATTGAAACACGGTTTGAGGGGAATGAAGCCACAAAGAAAACACAGAAGACACTTTTGAAGCAACAGTGGAAAATTTTAATGCATCAAGCACAGAGTCACTTGACTCTATCTTCAACAGGCTTCAGAAGATAGTTAGTAGACTTGCAATTTTGGGTGTGGTTATCACTCAAGAAGACTTAAACTCAAAATTTTTGAAAAGCTTGCCTCCTGAGTGGAATACTCATGTTGTAGTCTAGATGAATAAGGCTGATATTGAAACAATGAATATTGATGATTTGTACAACAACTTCAAAATTGTTGAACAAGATGTAAAGAAATCTGTTGGTGCAAGTATTGGGGCTCAAAACTTGGCCTTTATGACTGTTTCAAGCACTAGTAGTACTAAAGATGTTAATACTGCTAACCCTCCTTATGATGTTAGTACTTTCAGCTCTAATACTAACACTGCTAGTCTTCAAGCTAGTTCTGCTAACATCAGTGACAATACTATGTATGCTTTCATGGTAGAGAATCCCAATGGTTCTAATATCCTACAGCAGGACTTAGAGTAAATTCATGAAGATGATCTGGAAGCAATGGATTTTGAAGTGGCAGCTCTCTCTGCTGAGTATGAGGTCAAAAATATACTATCAGAGGATAGGAAAGAAAAATTTCATTAATGCTAATGATACTGCTGGGTATGATAAATCCAAGGTAGAGTGTTTCAACTGTCATAAGATGGGACACTTTGCCAGGGAATGTAGAGCACCAAGGAACAAAGAGGGTCAATTCAGAAATCAAGACAACACTAGGAAGCAAGGAAACAATGAAGAAACATCTTCAAAGGCAATGTTAGCTATAGATGGTATTGATTTTGACTGGAGTGATATGGCATAAGAACAGGTCCAAACAAACATGGCTCTAATGGTGTTTTTAGACTCTAAGGTATACAATGATAAATCTTGCACTAAAACTTGTCTGAAAAACTATGAAACTCTTAAGAAACAGTACGATGGTTTAATAGTTAAACTTAATCAAACTGAATTTAGAGCAGCTATTTATAAAAGAGGTTTAACAACTGTAGAAGAACAACTTGTCACGTATAAAAAAGAATGAGGTTCTTTTTAGTAAAGAAGTTGCAGTTCTTAAAAGAGAAGTAGCTTGCAAAGATTATGAAATAAGTGTGCCTACAAGTGAGTTTGAAAAAGTTAAGCAAGAAAAGGAGGGTATTAAATTTAAAATTGAGAAATTTGATAATGCCTCAAAGAGCCTAGACAAGTTGATAGGGAGTCAGATAACAGACAACAGTAAAAAGAGTTTGGGGTATCATGTTGTTCCACCACCCCATCCTTTAATCTATAATGGACCTACAAAACTTGATTTGTCTTATTCTTGTCTTGATGAATTCAAAGAACCTGAATTTAAAGGTTATGGTCCAAGGGATAGTAAGCTAGAGTCTAACATAGTTTATGATCAAAAATCAGATGATTCTAAGGAAAATTCTGATGACTCTTTTGTAAAAGAACAAATGTCAGAAGACACAAGTAGCTTTGTTGTGTCTCCACTTAATGTTGATAAAAAACTATTTTTCTTGCTAATAAAAGGGAAGAGTTTTTCAAACCTAAAAATCATGAAAAACTAGTTTGAAAGTCAGTTAGGTATGCTAAGATGTATAGATAACAAAGTCAAATGGGGAATCAAAGAAACTAGAATGGACAGAAATCCAATCAACTAGGAAGTGATTTTGGGATGTATAACAAAGCTTGTTTTATTTGTGGGAGTTTTGATCATGTGCTGATTAATTGTACTCATCATCAAAGAAAAATAACGGTGTCTGGAAATAATTACAATAGGGTGGATTATAACTATTATGCCAAAACTACACACCCAAGTGCTCAAAGGAATATGACTCCAAGAGCAATTTTGCTAAAAACTTGCCTCACACCACTTAATACTGCTAGGCATGTTTATACTGCTCACCCTAAACCAACAGTTCGTAGTGCTAGATCAATGAAACATTTTTCTAATCAAGCACAATCAACTATTCAGAGGCCTTTTTATAAGCAAACAACATTTTCTAGCAGATATTTTCAATAAAAGGTTAATACTGTCAAGGGAAACTTTTACACTGCCAAGCCCAGAGTAGTTAATACTGCTAGGCCACATACAGTACAAGTTAATACTATTAGGGCAAAAAGGGTCAATGCTGTTAAGGCCTCGGCATGTTAGGCTTGGATACCTACAAGACCTAATGGTGCATCACTTGTTTTGAAGAGACATAACTACATTGATGCACGAGGTAAATCTAAGTCAGTAATGGCTTGGGTCCCTAAAGCAAACTAATTTCCTTATTTTTATGTGCAGGGCAACCCACAAAAAGATGATAAAGAATTTATTAACAGTGGATGCTCAAGGCACATGACTGGGAACATAACTTATCTCTTAGATTTCAAGGAATTTAATGGAGGTTATGTTGGGTTTATTGATTTGATGATTACAAAACTACATGTGCTTAAATGAAGAAGAATGACACAACAAGGGCTTAATA
>BQNB010018346.1:0-68441 GCA_026074375.1 Tanacetum coccineum
GTGTGTGTGTATATATATATATGTATATATATATATGTGTGTGTGTGTGTGTGTGTGTGTATATATATATATATGTGTGTGTGTGTGTATGTGTGTGTATATATATATATATATATATATATGTATGTGTGTGTGTGTGTGTGTGTGTGTGTGTGTGTGTGTGTGTCTATATATGTGTATATATATATATGATCAAGATTAAGGATTCCCAGGATATAAACATAAAAATGATCGGAGACCGCGTGATTGGAGGATTGAAAACAAGCACGAAGGTCTTCAAGATCGTAGGGAATCCTGCAAGCAAAAACAAATACCCACGAAACACAACAAGAAAATAAGCACACCCTCACACTTATTATAAAACTACTACTTAACTAATATATTACTACTACTAAGAAAGATAGAAAGAGAAAGAGAACACAGGTTGCCTCCCGAGAAGCGCTTGTTTTTGTTCGAGTCTTTAGATTGACTCTAATGTTATTTCATTTTAGGTCCATGGTCAAATCCATCACCCGATGTGAGGTGAGGATGGTAATAGCAATACATCACCTCCTTAGGTGAGTATGCAGCAGGACGGGGTGATGACATATGATGAAAACCAAAAGAAGGGGTCTCCATCACCCTCGTCTTCCCACCCGACTGTGTCAGGGAAAAAGGATCAAATCTTTCTACTTCCCTTAAGCAAATCTGCTTAGGATTGGGAAGTGGTGTGACTAGCAAGGAAGACTCATCAATAACTGGAGTCGACTCAGGGGGTCCAGACTACTAATGTCCTCAAACTCCTCATCAAAGAGCGGATTATCATTACATAAGGTAAAATCATCATTAAAGTCGAAGAGAGGGTTTGAGAAAGTCACATCAAATGATCTAGATATCGAATCAGAATTACCTAAAGGTTCATCAAACACCCTTGGAACTGGGACATGGTCATCGGCTAGTAACCGTTCTAGTTCTTCTATGTCCCTACTAGGATTGAAGTCAATTTCCCTATCCCCCGTTGAGAGGGTGTCTAAATGCTCTCCTAAATATAAGTCGGTATCTACAATAGCATCTCCCATAACATCAGTACACGGTAAGGGTGGATCAGTAGGCATACTACACTCTAAATCAGTACTATCTAATGTCAACTTAGACTCCCTTGGGATTGGGACAAGATCATCAACACTAGACTTTATGAATTAGTCATTTTCCCTTTTAGGAATAGTGATAATAACCTCATCCCCCATTAAGAAGGTGTCTAAAGGCTTCATGGTAGCTAAAACAGGTGGGGGTAGTGTGTATACAAGAGGCAGAGGTGTGACATGAGCAGTATTATGTTGTTTTAAAATTTGCTCATCTTCAAAAGGCACCTCTGTGTAATCATCACTCCCCTCAGGTTCTCCTACAAGGGAGTTGGTCTCTAGAGGTCTAAGCATTTCCTCAAACCGATGGTCACTTTCCATTTGTAAAAGCTTAAAACGAATATAAAAATCTAAATCCTGAGGGGGCGACTGATCAATATGGTACTGTGGAGGTTGGTCAAAACAAGGGAAGTCATAATTGTTACCAGGATTAGGCTCATAGACAAGCTGGTTCCTGGTTTGACAATTAGAGCTATAAAGGGAACCTCCACAGACCTCACAACAGTCGAACTGTTGTTGCTGATACGAAGAATGAAATGTAGGTTGGTCATCACTAAAACTTTGATTGTAGCAAGGACCCTGGTCATAAATGGGTGTATTCCCTGCTTGACAATTTGAGTTATAATGTGGACCTCCACAGAATTCACAACAGTCGAATTGTTGTGGCTAACTCGGAGAATAGAATGGAGGTTGGTGATAACCAAAATCTTGATTGTAACAGGGACCCTGATCATAGTTGTGTGTGTTCCTTGTTTGACAATCAAAGCCCGGGTGAGGGCTTCCTCCACAATACTCACACAAGTATGTCTGAATCAAGTGTTGTGAGGGTTGTTAAAGAAATTAGGTGTTTCATTGTAGGAATAAGGATTTTGGTCATAAACAAACCCGTTTCCCGTCCCTACAATTCTACACCCGGGACAATTTCTACCATTTTGGGGACCCCCGCAACATGAGCAATTATATTGGCCAAATAATATTTGTCTTTATAATTGTTTCAAAGCTCGGGAAAGTCTTGACAGTTCCTCATTTAAAGCTTCCGAGTCAGATATAGCAGATAAATAATTAAACGGATAAGAGGGTAAAGAAGATAAAAATTAAATGAAATAAGAGGATAAAGGAGAATATATATTTTTTTAAATAATAAAAGAAAAATATTTTTGGTATTTTAATATAAAATATAAAAATATTTTGGATATTTTTAATATTTATAAAAGAAAAATAAAAAATAAAAAAGAAAATATTTTTGGATTTTTATAATAATTTTTTTTAATACGAAAATAAACTTTTCGAAGAAAGGATCTTCAAGGCACTAACTCGAAACACTACGTAAAAATCGTACAATCCTCCCCGGCAGCGGCACCATGTTGATATCGTATAAATACGTACTAGCCGTATGTATATAATATTAAGTATCCCGTTAGAAATAATAATCACTTGAGAACAAGTAAAAATCTAATCTTCTGTCGTATCCCAACGAGAATTGAATTGAGATTTACGTTAATGCTTGTCGTTTGATGCTTGATTATCTTTTGGTTTTTGATTTTGTATTATACTAATTCTATAATAATAAAATCTAAATTACTACTAAGATATAACTAAAACAGATATGCTTGTCAAGTGAGGTGAAAAGATCATTAAATGTGAAATAAAGAGATAATAAAGAATTGGTACCCGTTTAAAAATCGTTTTCTCACAACGTTGGTTTATATTGAAAACAAGCCTTTATTTTGGTACAAATTACTTTAAATGATGACGAATTAACACCCGTAAAAATATTATTTTCTCACGACGTTGGTCTATTTTGAAAACGATATCTTATAAAAGTATTAATTACTAGATTTGATGTTTGATTACTTCTCCGGCTTTTGCCCTTTGAAATATTCAAATAAGAAATCTAAATAATCCGAAAATTATTAATCAACAATTTACTTTTTATTCCACACTTAACTCACTATTCTCGGTCACTTAACAAGCATACCACAAATCTACTTGCTAAACATTATTACTAAACTAAAATCAACAATTAACGCAACAATTATAATATCTAAGCAAAACATGGCAAAAAACATAAACATAGATAAAAATAAAGAAGTAAAAAGGCAAGAGATAACCACCGAATGAGACGAGAGATATAGAATGGCGAGATGAGATGAGACCCGTTCCATTAACATCAAATCCAAACCCACATCCTTAAATTTCATCGTTAACCCACATATTAAACTACTCATTAACGCAAATAAAATCCATACGCAAATATTAAATACTACATCTACGAAAATGAAAATGATAAAAAAAAAGATAGAAAATCAAATTGAGACCATGTTGTTTTCTATCTATTCTACCTGCTACTACATCCTAAATCTATCTATCTACGAAACAAAAAAAACAAAGAACAGTAGTAGTAGAAAAGAAAATAAAGGATAAGATATATGTCCTTTGTTGCGTCCATGCGTTAATAATAAGCCATCCATCAGATATTGGACTTGGGCTTTGGTATCGTCATTCTACATTGGGCCAAAACAAAAAGGATTCAATGTGTTGGGCTGACGTCTTCCAACTGGGCCGAAATTAGCAATTAGGCTGCAGCAATGTATTGGGCATGCGTTATGCTTGGCTGCTGCTGGGCCTCGCCTTCTAATAATAATAATGAGTCGGTCCGACCCATATAAATGAAGTGGGACCGGCCCAATAAGAAATGAAAGTATCATCGGAACTGTAATCTCGTGTTCTTTCCAATAGCATGCTCGGGAAATTTTATCCACTTCGTCTTGATCTCAAAAAACGCGTAAACGTCTTAAAAAATTAACCCAAAATCGTCGTTTTTGCTTCATTTTCAATCCCTTTTACCTGCAAGATATAAAAACACAAACCAGACATATTTGAAATAATATTTATCATATTTCATGTTTTTAGTCCGTTTTATAGTATTTTTCAGGGTTATAAAGATGTGTGTTTAAGCACACATCAGAGGTCAATAAGGCATGAGGTGCAAGGGATACATTGGTGGTTATATATTAGATGTCACATGCATAAAGATTTGGTTGCATTACATTTTGGGAAAACATTTGTTATGGACTAGAATCTTTGTAATTTGTATCTTGAACAAGTGAAGCTTCGGGCTTTTGTAACAAATACTTTGCTAAATCCAATGTATCGGTTTTAAACGACTTTTTGGTCGTTCTTATATATATCTTGTGTTATTGATCTATGAAGTACCACCCTCATATTCATATTCCGCTGCGACCTAATTTGGGGGTGTTACAGATTGGTATCAAAAGCCAAGGTTATAGAGAACTAGGTCAAATGTTTTTGCTAGACTATAACCGTTTTCAAACATTGCATTCATACAAAGGGATTTTCGCGGGACATACATACATACACTAGTTGTTTGCATTAGTTGGTTAGACTAGATACATTCATGATTAATATACATGTTATGATATAATGTATATTACTATAAGAGTCTTATATTAATACTTATATAAGCTACTTTTGATTTTCAGATATTGTCATGTCGGATTCAGAGGATTCCACAGTCACCTACATGGCGGTATCCTATCTATTTGGGGGTTTGTCAGACATAGGATCTCTGGGAGTTGATGGACCACCCATGATGCCAGAGGATCCGTATGCATATGTGGTAGCTGCTTTTCAGGCTCTGCCATCACCGTACTATGTGCCTGGCCCGGAGGAGCCAGAGCAGGCACCACCTCTACCAGAGTTTGTTCCTAAGCTGGTATACCCTGAGTTTATGCCACCGAAGGATGATGTACTCCCAGTTGAGGAGCAGTCACTGCCTGCTGCTGTCTCACCTACTGCTAACTCATCAGGATACATTGCAAACTCCGATCTAGAGGAGGATCCTGAGGAGGACCCCACTGATTATCCTACCGGCGGAGGAGACGATGACGATGATGATGATAAGTCATCCGATGACAACGAGGATGATGATGATGATGTTGAGGAGGATGAGGATGAGGAGGAGGAGCACCCAACTCTGGCCGACTCTGTCCCACCACCTGTACATCATGTTACTGTTATGATGTTTATCCGAGATGAGCCACCTACACCATTTTGGTCTGAGGCAGAAATTGCCAGACTTCTTGCCATATCATCACCTCCACCATCACCACCCTCCTCATGGTCATCACCACTACTTCAGATTCCCTCACCACCACTACCAGTATCATCACCAGTACCTGTATCACCTCTACCAGTACCTGCCAGTCCTACTTATCCATTGGGATTCAGAACTACTATGATCCGGTAGAGGGCCAAGTCACCATCCACTTCTTATTCATTACCACTACCACCACCTATCATACTCTCACATACCAAGGCATCGGTGGCCATGATGAGAGCTGTTGCACCATCCACCTAGATCTTAGCATCTCGATCAGAGACACCACTATTAAGTACACCACCATTAGGGACACCACCACTCCTACCTATACCTTTACCCACTCCATCACCACATTTGCTTTTACCCTCTACTGATTGTAGAGAAGATCTGGAGGTCGAGGTTGTGGCATTTAAGTGAAAGGCGATCTAATGTGATAGGGTACAACCATGTTTTCAGAACTGGCATTGCTGTGTGTTAGAAATGTTTCCTGAAAAAGAGTCTGAACAAGATTGAGAGATATATGTCGATGGTGTTTGCCCAACTATGATCCACGGAAGTGTAGTGGCATCAAAGCCTAAAACAATGCAAGAGGCAATTGAAATAGCAACTGAGCTGATGGATAAGAAAATCCGCACTTTTGTTAAACGTCAGACAGAGAACAAGAGAAAGCAAGATGATAACCACCAACAACCACAACAACAACAACAACAACAACAACAAAACAAGAGGCAGAGAACACTGGCTCGAGCATACACTACTGGAGTTGGTAAGAAGAGTCCATTACGGGGGATTAAAACCCCTATGCGTAAATGCAACTAATTACCTATGGATAAATTAGTCATGTGCTCCTAATGCCACTAATGCAAACGACTTGCCATTGGCTCATGGATGTAGAGTTCCGCGGATGCCAACTCTCGATAATCAACCAAAGGGCACTAGGCTGGTTAGAAACCTACTTGCTATAAATGTGGAGCCTAGGGACACTTCAAGAGGGATTGTCCAAAGTTGAAAAACAACAACCGCGGTAACCAAGCTGGAAATGGCAATGCTCCAGCAAAAGTAGTAGTACGGTTTTTATGCAGTGCGATTGAGCTAACAAACCCCGATCCAACGTCGTAACGTGGTACGGTCCTCTAAACAACCGTTTATACTTCTGTCCTTATATAGGTTATTGGTGCCAATCTAGAAGCTTTGGGCCTACTACATTTAGCTCCCAATTGATACAACACCAACTGCATTAGATAACTTTATGACGATTGTGAACTAGCTGACGGGAGAATAATTAGGTTAAACACTATCCTTAGGGGTTGTACATTAAACTTCATGAACCACCCATTCAACATAGACTTAATGCATGTAGAACTTGGTAGTCTTGACGTCATTATCGGTATAGATTGGTTGGCAAGGTACCAAGCTTAGTCATCACTCTTGTGCGAGTAAATCGTTCGTATTCCGCTGGCGGAAATGAAAAACCTTGATTGTTCTCATGTAACAGAGGCAAGCAACCGAGGGAACGAGACTCGATTGAACATCATCTCATGCACTAAGACGCAGAAGTACATGCTAAAGAAGATGTCAGGACGCTTTTTGGCTTGTTTACTACAAAGGAGGGGACTAAAGCAGTCAGAGAAAAAGGCGGACTTGAGGATACGTACCGATCGTGTCGAAGATTTTAATGAAGTATTTCCTGAGGATTTGCCGGGGCTCTTCCATCAGATCGACAAGTGGATATTTCAACTCAATTTGATACGCTGGTGATGCACCGTAGCACGGGCACCGTATCTTTTGGCGCCTTCACAAATGAAAGAGTTGTCGTAGCAACTGAAACGGATTTTTGACAAGGGCTTCATAAGACCCAGTTCTCTCACCATTGGGGAGCTCCGGTCTGTTTGTCAGAAGAAAGGGGACTTCCATGAGCTGAACAAAGTTTAATGGTGAGAATCGTTATACACTCCAAGGTCGATGATTTATTTGACCAACTACAAGGATCCAGTGTTTATTATAAGATAGACTTGTGATCAGGTTATCACCAACTTTGGGTACGAGAAGAAGATATTTCAAAAACGGCATTCAGAACTCGATATGGTCATTATGAGTTCCAAGTTATGCCATTTGGCTTGACGAATGCACCACGCGGTAATTATGGATCTCCTGAACGCGTGCTGTGCAAAGCCATTTTTGATAAATTTGGGATTGTCTTTATTGACGATATCCTTATCTACTCCAAGAACAAGAAGGAACACGAAGAACATCTTAAGGCAATTATGGAATTGCTTAAGAAAGAAGAGTTGTACGCTAAATTCTTTAAATGCGAATTTTGGTTTCCCAAGGTATAATTTCTCGGACACGTGATTGATAGTCAAGGCATTCACGTAGATCCCGCCATGATCAAATCCATTAATACTAGGCATCTCCTAAAACGCCAACGGAGATCGGTCATTTTGGTCTTGATGTGGTAACGAAGATTCATTCGAACGGATTTTCGAAGGATTTTCGAGATCGCCAAGCTATTGACCAAGCTTACTCAGGATGATGGTCATGTTCGTTTGATGGCGACATACAGGGCAGGCGTTTCATTGTTTGATGCTGAATCGAAGTTGTTTGTAGTGCACCATTCGGGCTTTACATGAAGGATGCGAGATTTTATAGCTTAGTGCGTTGTTTAATCAAAGGTATTGGGGCGTGTGTTGATGCAAGAGATAGGTGATTGCTTATGCATCACGCACATTTGAAAATTTAGAGAAATAAACATATACGACTCATGATTTAGAACAGTTGGGAGCAGTAGTGTTCTGCTCTGAAGATTTTGAGGACACTATCAGTATGGAACCAATGTTGTACGGCGTTTCATCTGATCATAAGAGTTTACAAAGTATTCTTAATCTGAAGAGCTGAACATGGAGGCAAACAGATCGTGTTAGAGTTGCGCAATGATTACGATTGTGAGTTTCGTTCTCACACGAGAAAGGCAATGTTGTTCTGATGCCTTGAGCAGGAAAGGATGCGAAATAAACATTTAATGAGTTCGAGCCTCTTAGTCATGACTATTGGCTTGGATCTTCCTAAGCAAATCTTGGATGCTGAGACTGAAGCACGGAAACCATAAAGAACATCAAGAACGGAAGATGTTGTGAGGTATTGATTGAAAATTCAAAGGTTCAGAGAAACTAGAACAGAAAAGTTGGAACCCGGCAGATGGAACCCTATGCTTAAATGGCAGAGTTGGTACATTGTTATTGGTGATTTGAGGACTTGTGATCATTGCACGGTCATCACAGTCAAATACTCTATTATCGGGTTCTGACAAGATGTATCAGGACATGAAGAAGCTATATTGGTGGCCCAATATGAAGGCCGATGGTATGTGTTTAAATACACATACCTTTGACCATTAAAAAAACGTACTTTAGACAAAAATCGTACCAAAAACAACATTGTATTTGTTGTTTTGCTTTTGTTACTGTTGCATGTAACGAGATATCCAGAAAAGCACCAAAACGAAAGCCAAAACAACAAAACTGGAGCACGGAGAACGGGCATAAGGGAAAAGGAGCGCATAAAGTCTAAAAGTCAAGTCAACCAAAGTCACCCGACAAAGTCAAAAGGTCAAAGAAGCGGAGCAGATATCGAAAGAAAAATATTAAATGGGCCAACCCGTTTACCCATTCAAATGAGGCCGGGTCAGGCCCATTTAAACATTATGATGGACTTAATAAGCCTAAAAGACTTCTTAAAGCCCAAACCCTCTTTTTAGCCGTCACCGGCCAACACAACAAATCAAGCCCAAACATATCCCAAACCCATTTTAACAAACCTGTTAACCAACACCTTTTAAACTTTACACCGTTAGTCTTTTAAGACTAACGGTTGCAACCATTTACCACCTTGAAGGCTTAAATTGCCAAATCTATAAGGACTTGATTGTCAATTTTATACCATATAAACTTAGGGACCATTCTTGCCATTCTCCTTAACTTTTAAAAATGGCGCCAGTACTGTTCATTATCTCCCACACACGATTTGTGTGCCTGTCCCCTGCAACATACAAACAAAAGTTCCTCACTCCACAACAAAACATCACCATTTTACTAACAACCGTCACCAAACAACCAAATCCTCCGCCTTGGCTAAGTCCTATAATTTCCCCCCATTCGACATAGGGAATAAATGGAGGTAAGTATCAATGGATTGGGCATACTCAAAATTGATGGCTATGATTGATTGAAGTCTTGCCTCACACAACCAAGCACTCACACTTGAGGCCCATCTTACAAAGAAATACAAGTGAAGACCTCAAAGACCTAGAGTTTTATGATTATAGTATTAGGTTTACATTGTAAGCCATTTGGCATGTAGTTTTTAACCTAGTTTTAGTTTTAAGCTTATTTTTAAGTCATTGTCTTTAATTTCCAAGTCCTTTAACTTTTTTAAGTATTAATGAAAATTTGAAGTTTTTAAGTCTAATTTTGAAATCCTAATTTTCCTTTGTTAAAAGCCTCTTATAAGCTCTTATTTAAACATATAAGCTATTTGTTTATAATTTAAATATAAAGTACTAAAGAAAATTTTACAAAAAAACCAAAAAAAATTCACTCCCTAAATTACCACAGCTTATTTTTGGATGATAAGTCAAACTTGGATGGGCTTATGAACAATATTAGCTTGTCTTTTGGACAAGGCTAGTGCTTTGTTAGATTGCTTATTTTATAAGCTTGTTTGCCCTGTTTAAGCAAAGGGCTTTTGTAAGTTTCTATTTTCTTCATTATCTTGCATTTTACTGTAGCATTGCTTATTCTTGCTTATTTATGCTTATATATGCTTATTTATGTTTGCTTATGATGTTTGTTGCTTATTATGCTTATCTTGTAGTTTAGAAATCATTTGTTTGAAGTTTTGCTTAAAATCTGTCTTAAGTAGCTTAAAGTTTGCATAATCTGTTTTAGCTTATCTTTGCAATGTTTTGGCTTAAATAGCTTTTATTTAGTTAAAAATACCAAAACAAGATTTAAAGGGGTGTTTGGTTTAACTGTTTTTAATGATTAAAATGGGTTAAAATGAGTTTAGACTTTTGGGTCATCTTCGTTTACATTGAATTCACCATAAAATCCCGTATTTAGAAGTTTTTAAGTGTTAAAATTTAAAATCCTAGTTTATATAAGTAGTTGTTTGAATATGTTAGAATTTTGTTGGAAAAATCAGTTCATATGATTTGGTTTTTGCTTATTGAGTTTTTGTGATGTTTTTATGTTTATTTAAGTCTTAAAACAAGTTATAAACCAAGTCAAAGAGGTCTGCAAGTATTGTTTTGTGTTTTACCAAAATCTGTCAATTTTAACTAAGTGTTGAAAAAAAGAAGAAAATGCTTTTTCAATTGCTTTTTCAATTGCTTTTTCTGGCTTATCCATTATTTCAAAATGGTTTTAGATTGTTGATATAAGCTCTTTGAGGCACAAATTTAATCTGTTTGGAGGTCATAAGTCCATAAGGAACTGTTTTACAGCTTATTTTTAAGCTCAAAAAGTGTCATTTTCAAAAAATAATAAAGGGAAAAATCTAAGCATTGATGAGTGTGAACATCTTTTTTGTCATAAGCATTTTTCTTGGCTTATCTTTGTTTCAAACTCCATGTTGTTTGCTGATTATTAAAGCTTATTGTTCAAGCTTTAAGGGCACATAAGCCCTTAAGCCATAAGGTTCCAGTAAGGGGCTTAAATATAAGCCCAAAAGTGCCCCCTTTGCTTGTTTGGTTGCGGTTTTTGCACCTGTTTTGCTAATCTGATTTTTTAGCTTTTCTGCTTGTTTCAGTTGCTTATTTTTGTTCTAATTTGCTTATAAGGCTTAGTTAAATATTTGTCTTAGCTTAGTTGTTTTTTTTTATTAGCTTATTTGTCCTTAAATAGCTTAACAGTTTAGCATTTAGTCACTTAGTGTAAAATAGCTTATTCTGTCAACTTTAGAAGCTTATTCTGTGCTTATTATTGATTTCAAAAAAGTGTCTTTACAAAAGTAGCTTATTTTTAGCTTAATAAAAAAGTTGTAATAAAAATGGAAAACAAAAACGTTTGGGAATTTAGGGGAATGTCCTCAGGTGAGCGGGCTCGACCCTGAGACCTCAACCCATTCACAAACGTTTTTAAAACACACCTTACTACGAAGCAATTGGGTCTTTTCTATTTAGTTTTGCACAATCAATTTATTTAACCACCTTTTGGCCCATTTAGTTATAAGGACGTTTTAGCTTTTTCACAGCTTATTTTGATAAGCTGTTTCGCCCAACTTATTTTTATTAGGTCTAGCATAGTTCAAGCCACTTTTTGGAATTTTTTCAGATTTTTTATAAATCGTTTAGTATTTTTTTATATTTAATTTTTGTTAAAATCGTTTTTAATTCATAAAAAGTCAAAATAATATAATTTCTTTCCTAGATAATTTTCTTTTATCAAAGGCACTTAGAGAAATGAGAATTTGTTTCGTAGGTTAAATTTGTAGATTTGAATTTTTAAAAAACGGGATTGAATCTCGTTCACGTTTTTCGTGTTTTTAAGCTTTAAATTCATCTTATCGTTTTTGGGTTCTTAGTTTTCTTAGTTTTGCTTTTTTGGTCATTTAGACTTATAAAGTCAATAAGATCATTTTAGGAATTAATTTTGATAATTAGGGGTTTAAGTCGCGTTTTTAGGATTCCAGTTGTATGTTTTGTTTTAATTTGTGTTACCTTTATAGTGGTTTTGTGTAGAATCTGCATTAATTTTCCTGTTGTAATAGAAAAACCAAAAGTCTTTGTTCCATTCATGCACCAATTATCTAACGACAAACGACTTTCATTGCATTCCGCGTTGGGGATAATACGGGACCCCGGATTATCATTACTACTTCCAGTTTTCCATTGATTTTATTGATATTATCCTATTATATATTTATAATTATTTATATTTATATATATTTAAAGGGATAGTTTCAAAAGTTCACGATCACTTTTTGGGCGCCGTTGCCGGGGAGGTTTGTATACGATTTTCGCTTTCTTGCAGTTTGACAATTTGTGCTTTGAGATTCCTCCCGTGTGAAGTTATTTTGCTTATTTTCTCATAAAGAAAAATACAAAAAAGTTTTTCTTTTTATTTAGATATATATAGATAAAAAAAAATAAAATATTAAAAAATTCTCCTAAAAAGAAAAAGAAATAGTATATCAATAATAATGTTCTCAATTGGAACATTAATCATAATAAGTTCTCCGAACAAAAGATGAAAAACTATACTTTTGTGTCACAGCGAGGTACGCGTTCACCTTTAAGAAAACAAACTCTAAGAGGGGTATAAGACGGGTTGTACGAGGAAACTAGAACCTAATAGAGAAAGGTTTTTTAATAGCTTCGCGCTTTCCTACTCCCTCCGCTCTTTGTGGTTTTCCTCTTTTAAGAGCTACTGTGAGCTTGTGATTAATAGGTTTAAGTGTCTTATTCTATTGGTCGATTATTAAAATAAATTATGAATACTATTGTTGAAAAAAAATATATAGTATAAAATTTCTGTTTTATATTTTAGTGCATGCGCACTCGTTATCTATCGCGTAATTCTAACGCGTCAACAACAACTAAAGTCCCACCGATTTTGGTGACATTTTGATGTGTGGATCCAATTGATAATCCCGCCCTCCCGTAGCTTACGTTGGCTCCGTTAATCGATACTATGGCGCAATTGCTCGAAGCACCCACCGAGGGTTACGAGGATGCAATCGTTGTTCCCGAGATCACCGCGGACAACTTTGAGCTTAAGCATGGTTTGCTCATCTTGGCAAATATACAATTTTCTTGGACATGGACAAAGAAGACCCTCATGCTCACATTCGTTATTTCAACAAGATCACTTCTACGATGAAGTTCCCGAACGTCTCGAGTACGTCGGTTAAGCTTATGCTTTTCCCATTTTCCCTCGAGGGGGCCGCCCGGGATGGAATTGGCTTGAATAAAAGGAACTCCCCCTCGATCGATCTTACATGGGATGATCTTGTTTCGAAATTCATAAACAAATTCTTCCCTCACTTCCAAAACAAACAAACTATCGAAATGAAAATCACGAGATTTCACAACGATTTTTGATGAAACCTTTATACGATGCATGGGGATTCCGATTCAACGATTCTTCTTCGGGCTTTGTCCACATCATGGATATTCGGTACTTACATCAACTTTGATCCATTTACAATGCTTGAAACTCTAATGATCATAAGATTGCGTGAATCTCCGCTCGGGGTGGTTTTTTTTAGATAAAAGATGCCTCGAGATTGCCTAAGAATCATCGAGAGCAAATCAAAGTTCGTAATTCACGAAACAAGGTTGTTGCCAAAGTGAGTACGAGCAATTCTACCCCGGTATTTCTCCGATGTTGCCGAACTTAAGATATGGTGAAATAGCTTACTTCTCGTAGAAAAACCAATCCCAAGCTCTCGCTACCGTAAAAGCGTCGAGGAAAGTTGTGTTCTTGCGGTGGGTGCTCATTCTTACCGAAATTGTTTACCGGCCACCGATGCAACGTTTATCGTGACATAGTATTCACAGAATATGCTTAACAAGACGCTGTGGTTAACTACAACCAAAGAAATACCGGTTACCGACTTCCGTGGATCGCGAATCAATTTCGACCTCTCGGATTTTCCTCGCGTACAACAAAAACCAGAAGGAAATAGAATCAAAACCGCCGTTTTACAAAACAAAAACCGGTGGGAAATATTACAACCAAGGACCAATCTTTCCAACCCCGGTTAATGACAAGCTCTAATTTTATAAACCCACGATATTAAAAAACCTCTTGCTCCTCAAACAAAGTGTGCCGATAGGATGACTTTCAAAACTCCGTCAAAGTAAAGATGCGGTTATGAGAAATATGCAAATCAAAATCAAAACTTGCAAAACCAAATGACCTAATTATAGGACATGCTTACCAAGTTCGTGAAATTTCCAATACCGCTTCTACTCGGTTTCAGGGGACACTCTTTCATGAGTACATACCATTACTAACCGAAGGAAGACTTAAAGGGGTTTACTACCAACCCGAAAGCGGTGTTGGCTTATTCAGGTCCCACGATTCCTACTACTTCTTCTTCTCCTCCTAAAGTAGTGGAACGTGTGACAACCGAGGCGTGACCAAAGGTCTCGGTTGCCTCCTACTAATAACAGATGTTACCGAAGAGTCCAACCTTACGGTTGTCAAGTTAAAACTCATGTACAATTTTTGAGCCCGTGGTGTGCTCTCCCGTTAGTGCTTCCGAAGGCCTAACCGATAACCATCATTCTATCCGTTCTAGACTTAATGACCAAAAGATCCGCGAAAAAGCTAACAATCAAATTGAGAAATTTTACCAAATCTTTCAAGATTTGCATTTCGACTTAGCTTCGCAGGATGCTTTAATTCTATTGCCTAAATTTGCCTCGCACTTAAGTGTTTTAATTAGTAACAAAGAGAAATTGTTTGAATTAGAAAAGAAGCACCTTTAAATGAGCATGTTTGGCGGTTCTTCTCATCAAAAAAAAGTTACCGAAAAAAAAAAACAACTTAAAACTTGGAGACTCCCGACAAATTTCTCATACCGTTGTGATTTACCGGAATGGATGAGTGCTTGTAGCCTTGGCGATCTTGGCGCTAGCATAAATCTCAAGCCATTATTCGTGTGGAAAAAACTTCTTTCCGGAGGAACTTACTCTGACTTGGATGACTCTCGAAACTTTTCAGACCGTTCGCTGATCTCCCAATACGATCGTATCGCGGAAGATGTCTACGGTAAAAGGTAGGTAAGTTACAATTCCGGACGACTTTGTAGTCGTAGACTTTGATGCCGATCCTCGAGTTCCCTTAATTCTTGGGAGATCCTTCTTAAAGATCCGGTGCGTGCTTGAATTGATGTTTACGAAGGGAGAATTAACTCTTCGGTGTTGGAAAAAGAAGCCATAAACATTCAATCTTGATCAAACTTCAGAGATACTCTCTTATTATTTGATATATGACAGGCAACCGAAGGGAGATTGTTAGATATTAGAAAAAGACTCGGTCACCCCGTGTATTTTACTGTTTATTATAGCTCGTAGTTTAATAGTTCATGGTATGTTTTTCGGTTTTAAGTCGGGTACTAATACCCGGTATATTATAAGTACTATATATAGCGTCTTCCTACTTTGGAAGAGGCAAGCTAGTCATAAGAATCGACCCCGTGTTATGATATAGGATATACCACATTTTCTCGCTCTTGAAGATGATCCAACTTCACCGGAAGTTGATGACTCTTACTATGACCCGGAGGGGGATATTCTACTTCTTGAATCATTTCTCAATGATGATCCATCACCCCCTCCCAATCAAGGAAATTATTTGCCTAAAATTCGAAAAGAACTTAAAATTTGTGAAGCTAAAACTGATAAATCTTTAATTGATAGACCTCCCGAGGTCGAACTTAAGGACTTACATCCTCATCTCGAATACGCATTTTTAGAAGGTGACAACAAGTTGCCTGTCATAATTGCTAAAGACTCGAGTGTCGAGGAAAAAGCCGCTCTCATAAAGGTTTTGAAGTCACACAAACGAGCCATTGCTTGAAAACTCTCCTATATTAGGGGTATCAACCCGGAATATTGTACTCATAAGATTCTTATGGAAGAGGACTACAAACCGGCGGTTCAACACCAAAGACGAGTGAATCCAAAAATCCATGATGTCATCAAAAAGGAGGTTGAAAAACTTCTTGACGCTGGATTAATTTACCCGATCTCGGATAGTCCTTGGGTAAGCCCTGTACATTGCGTACCAAAAAAAGGTGGTTTTACCGTTGTTGAAAATGATGAAAATGAATTAATTCTGACTCGATTGGTTACGGGATGGCGTGTATGCATTGACTACCGAAAGTTAAATGAAGCCACTCGTAAAGACCACTTTCCACTACCATTTATGGATCAAATGCTTGAGAGATTAGCGGGAAACGAGTACTATTGTTTTCTCGATGGTTTCTCGGGTTACTTTCAAATTCCCATCGACCCTCATGATCAAGAAAAGACAACATTCACGTGTCCTTACGGAACGTTCGCCTACCGTCGCATGCCTTTTGGCTTATGCAATGCACCGGGCACGTTCCAGAGGTGTATGATGGCTATCTTTCATGATATGATCGAAAAAACGATGGAAGTCTTCATGGACGACTTTTCGGTCTTTGGGAATTCATTCGAAAATTGCCTCTCTCGTGTAGACAAGATGCTTCAAAGGTGTGAAGACACCAATCTTTGTCTAAATTGGGAAAAGAGTCATTTTATGGTGGTAAAGGAAAGCATGTTCCTTGCCATAATAGTTTTTTCAAAAAAGGGATTGAGGTTGATAAAAGCCAAAATGATGTGAATTGCTAAGTTACACTCATTCCCCACCACCATAAAGGGTGTTTCGGAAGTTTTCTCGTGTGCATGAGCCAGGTTTCTACCGATGGTTCATTAAGGATTTTTTCCCAAAATTTTCCCGACCGATGACTCTTCTCATGAGAGAATACTTCTTATCATTTTTCCCAATGATTGTATTCAAGCTTTTTTTCAACATTAAAGAAAAAACTTACCGGAAGCACCAATCTTGATTTCTCTAACTGGAGATCTACCCTTTGAGCTTATTGCATGCAAGCGACTTATGCTTTAGGTGCAGTCTTTGGTCAACGTCCATGAAAAACACTTTAAGGCCTATACACTATGCTAGTAAAAACCAAAAATTGGGAAAAAAGAAAACGAGGCGAATCGCATTAAACACCACGACGGAGAAAGAAATGTAGCCGTGGTGTATGCCTTTGAAAAATTCCGTCATTACCTCATCTTGAACAAAAGCATTGTGTATACGGAATCACTCTGCCTAAAAATATCTCTTTGCTAAAAAAGATTCAAGGCAAGATTGCTTCCGGTGGGGGTTCTCCTCCTTCAAGAGTTCATTTCAATGTAATTGACACAAAAGGATGCCGAGAACTTCGCGATCGATCATCATTCCTGAATAGAAAATCTGTATAAAATGTTTTCTCAACCCAAAGGAGGTGAATGAAAAATTTTCCTCTCGAGACACATAATATGGTGACTTTTCACGTAGGTGACACCCAAGTACCCCGTGGTTTTTGCCGATTATTCAAATTTAACCACGCGGGGAATTTCATTGTTAAAGGATGTCGTCTCAACAAAAGAACAAGATTTTTAAAGAAGTTTAAACATTACTTTTGGGACAAACCCGCTATTTGTATCAAAATAATGTGCGGATCAAATGATCCTGGTGGTGTGTTGCATGCCAAGAAGCTGTTGACATCCTCACAGCTTGCCATATGTGGACCCACCGGGGGACATTACGTGCCAACAACACCGCCATAAAGGTTTTTTGACCAGGAATTTTATTGCCCAAGCGATTTACAAAGATGCCCATGACGGGTCACCCGATTACACTTGTCAGCGTTAATGACAATGTTCACAACGTATTGAAATGCCTTAAAATTCCATCCAAGTTTGCCTAAATCTTTAACTGTGGGGCATAGATTTCGATGGGCCATCCCGTCATTACGAGGGAACAAATATATACTCTGGCCGCGAACTATTGTCCACAATGGGTGAAGCGAAAGCGCTCCCCACAAACTACGCCCGAGTTGTTTTCAAATTTCTAAATCTCTCTTCGCCGATTTCGTGCCCCTCTGCTATCCATAATGATCGCGGAACCCATTTTGTTTGCAATGACCAGTTTGCAAAGGTCATGCTTAAATATGGAGTTACTCACCGTCTCTCCACCGCGTATCACCCATAAACAAGTGGGCAAGTTGAGGTATCCAATCATGGCTTGAAACGAATTCTTGAAAGGACCGTAGGCGAAAACCGTGCCTCTTGGTCGGACAAACTAGATGATGCACTCTGGGCTTTCCGTACAGCTTACAAAACACCTATCGGGTGTACTCCATACAAGCTAGTGTACGGAAAGGCATGTCATCTACCGATCAAGCTCGAGCACAAAGCCTACTCGGCCTTGAAGCATGCAAACTTTGACCTTGAGATCGCGGGTGATCATCTTAAAGTTCAACTCAATGAATTAAATGAACTTCATGATCATGCATATGAGAACTCTTTGATCTATAAAGAGAAAATAAAGAGGATCCATGACTCAAAGATCAAAAACTGCGTTTTCAACGTCGGTGATCAAGTCCTCCTCTTTAACTCTAGATTAAAGATGTTCTCTGGCAAGTTAAAATCCTGTTGGTCCGGACCATTCACCATTACCCAAGTCTTTCCATATGGCACCGTTGAGTTATCCCAAAACTCTGGGCCAAATTTGAAGGTGAACGGTCATCGAATTAAACACTACTTTGGAGGGGACGTACCACAATTGGTTGTCCCGGATCTCCAAACCTTCCCTAAGGACAACTAAATGCGGGGATTGGGTCAAGCTTAGTGACCCTAAACAAGTGCTTCATGGGAGGCACCCCATGCTTATCCTTCTATTATTTTCTTTCTTATTTTTATTGTGATGTGAGGAGGCTTGTACTCTTTCGTTTCTTGTTGTTTGTGCTTGTGATTTTTTGTAGGATTTACCCAAAATTTTCTGAAGACTCTCGTGTTCGGTGTTTTGTCCCGGTCCACTCGAGCTTCCTAGCCTTTGCTTGCCATTAGTTTGGGGAAATCCGATATCCTAATCTTATCGACTAACGTTTATCTTTAAGCATACTTAATAAACGGCTTAGGATTTACGTAGAGACCCTTCTTAAAACATTGAGGACAATGTTAAACTCTAGTATAGGAGGGGGGATCTATAGATTTGATTATGCATGCAGCCGTTGTTCTCACGTACCCCGTTTTTCCACAAAAAATTAAAAAATTTCAAAAAATAAAATAAGTGTTTTGTCACAATTTTTGACTTTCCTGCTGGGTAGAATAAGAATAAATTTTGACCCGATCGAGCGTGTTGAGCTCTAGCTTGTTCCTTAACTTTTAGGCTAAGCGTTCGCAGATATTCGCGAAGAACAAAAAATGATAGTGTTAAGTATGAGTAGGATGTTAAACAAGGATTATTTGGAAATCTTAAGAGCCCATGTATGTAATTTGTGGCTTTTTCACCTGTAAGCTTTTAACCGGATTAATATACGTGTTGTTTTTGGAAATTAAACTTAAGTCAACAATTTTTATGTAAAATATAGCAAAAATTTTAGTCTTAGTTCAAACTTATACTTGATAGAAAATATAGTTAAATAAAAGTTGTGGGTTGATAAAAGTTTACTACCTCTTGTCGGCTCACAACCGATGTGGTAGTCTTCTAAAGAAAGCCCATAGTAAAAATAAAAATCCCTACCTCGTTGCCAAGCTCACAACGAGTGGTAGTCCTTCTAAAGAAAGCCCATAGTAAGAATAATAATCCGAGACTGATAAAAGTTTGTTGCATCTTGTCGGCTCACAACCAATGTTGCAGCCTTCTAAAAGGTGGAGGGTTACAACTGCATAAATTTATGTATAAATATTAAGTTTTGAATTAATAAATATAATCTTTTAGTTAAATTTAAATGATGCATTTTGAACTTTGATATTCTATTTTAAGTCCTTTAAGCTATGTATAAGACAGGCAACGGGAAACCTGAGAGTTTTTGAAATCTAAGGTCCGTGAGTCTCGATACTAGTCTCTGTGGGGTGTCACAAGCCTGGTCACTTAGCCGCAAGGTTGGGATGTGTCGAGACGAAAGTCGTTACATGGGATGACCTCGCCTTCAAACTCATTATTCTCAGGTAGAACGAGAAGCATAGTATTTTGCAAAACGTTGATCCAAGGTTGAAATTCAAAATAGCACATTCACCTAAGATATAATAATTGTCGGGAATGAAAAGTTCACAATTTGCAAATATGAGTAGTGTTAGCATCTTAACTGATATTTAACTGTGATTTCGTTTTAAGCTTGGTTTGGATAAGTGAAAAGTCGGGAACGATGAATTTATCCTTTTTGGGGCATTCTCGGATCGAAATGCATCTTGTTCTATGATCCCTAACGGTTATGGAAATAACGAAAGTCGGAATATTCTAAGTTTACCTAAAAAAAATATGGAAAAAAGTTTTGAAAAATGAAAAAATGAGGTGTTTTAAAGCTTGTGATTTCTTAACTCTCCCCACAAAAGTCTTTGCTACTTTTCAAAGATTTACACTAGTTTTTTTGGTGAATGGTGAACTTTTATTAATTATCAAACATTTACAACAAATAAGAAGGATTTAGACATGCCTAAACTTTGAAACAAGAAGCAAAGCACTAGAACTACAAACACTAAAGGACCAATACAACTATCTCACACCAAAAAGATCTCAGACATCACAGACTTATCTCGAACATATACACTAGTTGACAGCACAAAAGGTGTTCGATGACATGGTTTATTTATTTATTGTGTTTCACTGATTAGGCTGCATTCTGCATAACAATATACGGAGCATGCTAACCCTTTTAATGCCGGCTATAAAAGAAAACAAAGCACCGTTAGGATTACCGTGGGCTTGTTCTCCCACCTGGATTAGCCTCCGGCATGAGAGTCAGAGTAAGTAATTCGGTTTAGGTTTAGGTAGAAGGTTAGGGTTATGTGTAGCATAACTTAGATGAGAAGACGGGGGTGCTCTTTTATCATAACTTCACACGAACCCTAATGGGCTTTGTCCATATTAATTAGGTTAGTTCCCCAAGATAGGCACCCTCCGTTTTATTTATCAACTAGTGGGTCTCCTCATGTTTACTGACCCGTTCGTAAAACGGTTGTTATCAGTTACCTGCGCACGTGGGTGCTTGTTGAACTCATGGGCCTAAATCCTCATCGTGATAGCCCATATGTCATGGGCTTCGCCATAGGCAGTAACATTCGGGCCTTGGAAACCCGTATTGATGTTGCTATGGCCCATTCATTATGGGCCTGGGTATAAGTACTATTAGCGGGTCGGGTTCATGACCACGAGCTTGGCCTATCGTTATCAGTCCCCCCTGTCTAGTATGCGTAGGTAAGACTTGACGGATGCTAAACAAATTAGTCGCGGCTAAATATTCTTGGCCGCGTTAATGTGGATGGAAAAAAGAAATTTTCCCGCCCAGTTAAATATTAACTATTGAATCTGGTCCACTGGTCGCAAAAAAAAGTGCCTCTTCGTTAATTAGTGAAAAATGGGTGCTAGAACATAGCTTAAAATGTTGACACCCTTCCACACGAATTGTAGGACATAGTGGGGGAACACGTGTTACTCATCGTCGTCGTTGGCCTGTTGTGTACTACTTGACCTATATACGGGGTCGCTCTATTTCAATGTTAGTTCCACAGTAATATAAATATATATCTTCCACAAACATTGATAAAGCTCCATTAATCATCAGAGAAACATATAAAAAGGTATTAAGCGCTACTGTGACGCCTATCACATAACTTTGTTTAACAATTCATGGATGGCAACTTACGGATTTTACATCGGTAAACATACTGATGTGGTACTCTTCGTGAGTTAAATCTGAAGTATTACGTACCGTCCGCAATGCACCCGGTAAGTGCCTGGCCATGCGATGTGCGAGTATAGCGGATTTCCCAGTGGGGGGAAAGCGTTTGGGGTATACACACGGTTCTTTGAATTTGCCAATCATAAAGTGTGCCCTTTCGTTGTTCATGTGCAACGTCCTGAATCTTTATCGTATCTATATTTCCCTACTCTTCCACTGCATAGGCGCGGGCAATAACAAAAAATTAACCAACTTTGAAGTTAAATTGTCGAATATTGGCAATCCATCCAACCACTAGGTCCATTTGTTTCCGCGCTTCTATCAACCTCTTGGTCAAAATCGGACTCTTGGGTATAGTTTGCCATAGCGCGCTGGCGGGGTTCGGGTTGACAGTGCTCATACGAAAAATTTGATGCGCTAGGCGGTTGGAGGGAGTTGTTCTTCTGGGTAGTACGAGTGAGTTGTTCACCGGGGTCCTTCGCATTCCTATACTCTGGAGTCATTGCCGAGGGACCCATGAGCGTCCAGCCCCGGGTCGTATTGTATGGAGGATGCGGAAACTTATTAAATGAGGAACCGTATCACTATAATCGCATACTCGCGTACGGGCCTTCCTATGCACTATGGACATTAGTCGTAATTTTTTCCATAAGGCCGAGGAACGTGCCGACGTTTATAGGCATGATGACGGCCATGGGTGTGTGTGCTTGTCCTCCTACTTCTTCCTCTACTTAGTAGTGGTGTGCCCTTTTTAGTTAAGCTTATGTCAACCTTTTGTTGTTTGTTTTCGTTTTGTGTTGCGAAGAGTTAGATTTGTTTGATTAGCGTTGGTGCATTTGAGTAACGCCCAATCTAGTGACCGAGGGGGTGCCGCCCATTAAGAGGATGGTGGAGGGAAGCCAGCTGTTGGAATTTATGCAGCGGGCGCTACTTGGAACTTTGTGCGAATGGAAGCATAATCGAGTTTGGAACAGTTCTGATGTATTTGGTACCCACACCAATGCGCAGGTGTGCCAGGGTGCAGCTGTGAGCCCCCCATTGGCAAGACGCGAAAAGCGTTGGTTTCTTCGAGGATGCCGATTGTCGCAGAAGTGATTCTTGGGTTAGAAAAGCAAGAGGGTGACCGGTGATGTCGGCGCAGGAGGGCCCCGTCCAAGGGTATTGCGTCAACTGTCAGTATAGGAATTGCGTTAACGATGGAGGGAGGAAAAACCCGGGATGCGTCCTACCCCGCTTGCTGCCAAAGAGGGACCGAGACTCTCCCCACAAGTAAGTAATTTTAGCTTCTAGTTTGTCCAATATTAGTGTTGACGGTACGCAAGTCTAAGATATGGTAAAGTATAATAAGCCCTCATTATCGGGTTGGTTGTTAGTTATGTGATGTGCGACAGTGTATAGTGTCGAGGCTAAAAGTGATTCCTCTGCGCCTGGTGGGGGGGTATGAAGCAGTGCACAAGTCCCCACCCCTGGAATGGTTCCAAGGCGTTTGAGGTATGCCATGTGGACACTGCTTATGGACGGAGTTTCCGATATGGTCACTGCGAGAAAAGCCACGTAGTAGCGCAGCTGAGAGCAAGGTTTTCTAATGACGCTGCCAGAAGTATACAGAAGGATGAAGAGATTCTGCTGATTGATTGAAGACTCAGTTGGGCAGTGCGGAGCAGGCTGAGGTAGAAGTTTTCGAGGAGTCTTATGCACAGTATCTTGCCGAGGAATAAAATGCACTGTTTGTCAAAGGTTTAGAGCTAGGATAGCGCGGGATGCTGCGGAGAGGAGTAAAAGGCAAGTTGTTACTGGGCTTGTGGAAAGTACTTTAGAGGGGGGTTAGAATAATATTTTGCAGGGTTGGGATTGAGATTTCGCCAGAGAGTGGAGGGGCTGTTAGAGAAGCAGGAGGAGAAGTTGCGCAAACTCAGTATTGAGTATGATGAGGAGCTTTATCCTCAACATGCTGGTATGCCATCTGATAGAGCGCAGGTGGGCTCTTATGCCATGGGTTGCGCCTTGTTGCCATACCACTTTGGAATATAAGGAGGTCAAGCAGTCTTTCGGGGATGTTGTGAAGTGTGCCTTGGCACGTGGTAAGGTGGAAGTGGTGGAGGAACTTCATGAAAAGGGGTTACTGACAGTGCCTGCCGCACAGGTAACCCGGGTATTTATACTTAGATAACGCTTATGAGGAGCTTGTAGCTGCGATGGAGGAATGAAATGTTAGGAGCTACCTCATATTGCACACGCTGGAGCGTGTCCAGATTTAACCTTAGAAGTAATAAAGGCGGGGTTAGTTAAGGTTAACCTGGCTAGGATGCCTCCGAGGGGCTAAGGGCTAGCTGGATTACTTTCTCAAAGCCGGTTGCTGGCACAACTGCAGGGTCCTATCTTTTCCCGTCCGTGTGACATCCTGAATCCTTTTGCACTTGAGAGGGAGATTCCGTTGAAGGAATCTTTAGAGGCCCACGCCATAAGGCTTGCTAAGAAGAAGGGGGTGCGGTGAAGGGGTAGATGGCAATAATATTATGCGTTGTTAGTTGCAGCGCCATCCCACGTTGATGGAGTGCCCGTCAGCGTGGCGACTGTGCTACCCAAGGATAGTGAGCTCCTGGGGAAGCTTGAGGAGGCTGGAGATGCTGCATACCAAGTTGGCAGGTCAGAGCAAAGTCGATGTCACAGCATCTAGGTTTTTCTTCCTTGTGTAAACTTATCGTTTTTGTGTATATTGGTAAATGCTGATGATGAATTTAAAACTCGTGGTTCTGTGTTAAAAAAGCTATCCTTTTGGACCCATAGTATGGGTCGTTTGTTATTGTGACTTGTGCGATTGTACGCACACAATATTAGTTATAAAAGTTGACAATATGTTTGTGCACCAATTAGTTGCCTTGTGCATGTGAAGACTCTGTTTGTGAATGTGCCATGTGTGCACAAGTTGAGTGTTATGAACATAGTCTACTACAAAAATCATTGACTGACAAATATGCTAAGTTTTGATTGTATGGGTTGTCTTACAATTTAAATGTCGGCTGTACCGCGAATACCCATATCAAGAAGTCAAACTGTTTTGAACTCTAATTTGTTAAGTGCACCGTGTGCGCTGGCGCATCCCGTCGTGGACATGAGTCAGGAAACTTACTCACAACGTCTTGAGAGAAAGGTTTGCCCCTCCCCTCCCTCCCATAATCGACCCATGGCATACCCCCCCCGCACCACCACACATCGATACCCATCTCGTTGCCCCCCCCCCTCCGGCGCCTTTGAAACCCTCTTACTAAAGAGTCCACTTTCGTAGGTTTACTCATCCTTTTCCAATCGTGGGGTTATTAGGTGCATGACGCCGCGTAGAGGAACAGATAATGTAAAAACAATATTGATAAATAAGTACGGTTTACTACACAATAAGCATGTAAAGTTATATGTGTAGCGGAGGGTTTAGCTAGAAAAAACCCGACATTTATGTAGTACTTGCAAAAATGAAAAAACATTTGCTCTTAAAAAAGAAAAACATAGTTATGGCATATACCCCAATGAGCACTTCCCTAAAGATAGAATTTCTTAAGGATTGCAGATATTCAACGTGCGGGGCTTATCACGCACAGCATTGTCCCGAGCTTGTTTGTCCTTTGTCCAAGTGCAGTCCGTTTAACTCGTTAGGGTCCTTCCCACTTTGGTCTCCCACCCGAGCCTTTCTGTATCTTTGTGTGGATCGCTTTCAAAGTAGTTTATTGCACGTTACACGAAGTATAGGTTAAATGAGACTACTCAACTTTAGCGTGCATTGTATCCTTCTTCATTTGCGGCTTCGCTTTTTCCTCACGTATGGATGCTTGTTCGACCTTTCTTCCAATAGGTCCAAGTATAGTACGTCGATCATCTGTCTATTGTTGCGATATTGACCTCCGCAGTTAGTACGTATTGTTGGCATTCCGGATTTCCGGTGGTATATCGGGCTTTTCCGTCCACATAGACTAGAGAGTTGGAGTGTCCCCTGTGCTACCTTTGATTGTTATTTGCGATGCCCCACAGGGACATGTTGTGACAATTCATCTACCCACCTGCATTTATATCTATCCAGGCGTTGCTTTGATCCTTCGCCTGACTTCGACTTTGCTCGCTCAACCAATCCATTTGGTCTTGGGTGTATTAACCGGATGCAAAGCGTTAGTGTAATGCTTAATCTTGCACCAGTTCTTTGAACGGGTGTATCTCTGAAATTGTTTCCCATTGTCCGAAGACTAATTTATACAGGGTAAAGCCAAAACGCGCACACACATGTTGTACCCAAACAAAATAGTTTAACCTGAATTCCCCTTTGTGATTGTGCGACCGCTCTCGCCTCGATCCATTTCTGTTAATTAGTTATAGCATACGATAAGGAAATTTTACAATCCTCCCGCTGCAACAGGGAAGGGGACCAGCGGATGTACGATAACCTATTTGTGGAATGGCATGGTGAGGTGTTGGGTGTTAGCTCCCTGTTGTGGTTGGCGCGGGTTTGGACTGGGTACTTGGCAATTCATGGCACTTTCCCTTATCATGGCGCGCGCGTCGAGGTGCACTGGTTGGGCCTCCAGTAGTACCCAGACGTAAAGGCTCTTGCTATACAGATCGTGGGTCCTGAGTGCATACTGATGAAAATCCGCATGAATCTCGCGGAGTAGTACAATAGTCTGCTGAATTGGGCCGACAATCGGAGCCATGGTATGGGAGGATTAATACGAACGTCGACTAGAGAACGCCTTTCAAAGTTCGAAATCTCTGCGCCGTTACGCGTTATCGCGGGCTTCCTTCTGTTCCAGGAGGGGAGCGTGCCCTTGCTTCCGAAATTCCGATGATTGGGGTCATCCATGTAGGATCCTGGCTCTTCTATACCGTATGATATCGCCATCTGAGTGGATTTGTTATTCTAGATTTCGACCAACACTGCTTTGATAGGTGCGCGAAGTTGTGGATGCGTTCTTTCTTAAGGCAATCCGCTTTTTTGTTGTCACTATAGGAACTTGCCGAATGGTGAATCTATCAAGCCCTGGTTTAGCGACTTGGTCTTGTCGGGTATTGAATCATGTTGTATTCTTTAGCATCATATTCGCACACTAAACATCTGGTGGGTACTAAACGGGAGTCAAACATTTGCTTCTAAGGTTCTACGGTACCCCTTTCGAGCTGCAAATGCGTTAGTCCTGCGATTTTGGGCTTCGGTTAGTCGCCTCGTTGTTTGTGGCTGTTTTGTGAATTCTCGAAGCGCATCGAGCGTAAAGTAATTTCCATTCCTTCGGGTAGTGAGGGGATAAGGCGGCGACCGACCCGTCACGCTCGACGAAATCCATCCGTGAATAAAGATCTATGGTTTCTTGGAGTTTCAGTTTTACTTCGATCTGGGGGAGTGCCGCGTGGTTTCTGGTTTTTCGTTGAGAAAATCCGCCCTGTTTCTGTCCTTTCACTGCAGTGCGTGGTCTTATAAAGTGATGTTATGCTCCCCTTTGCAACTCGCTCCAACTTTTGCAAAAAGACACGAACGCATCAGGTTAGAGATAACTGTTTGATGGGTTGATCTGTGTATACCTATTCGGGTGCGAATTGGAAATATCTGCGCAGTCTCTTTGGCGGCGAATACTAACGCCAGGATCAGCTTCCTCAATTGCGCTTTAGGTGATACTCCGTTTTCCTTGATGTTGCTTTTACTTACGAAGTATTAACGGTGTTTGAACGGAGTGCATATCTGTCAGTAGCACGGCGCTAATTGCCCCGTGCGTCGCGGATAAAATACTATAATCTAACTCATCCCTGGTCGCGGTGTGCGACTAGCGTGGGAAGTGATGCTATATGCTGCTTGAGCTGCGTGAAAGGCTTCTTTGCTTCCGTAGTACCAACGGATAAGTCTCCCTTATTCTGTGCACTTACTTGAGTGTTTTGAACAAGGGGAGTGACTTGTCTGCTGATTTGGATAGGAACCTGTTCAAACCGGCTAACTTCCCATTTAATGACTGGACTTCTTTCATTGTGCGCGCGTGATGGGAAGGGGATGACGGCCTTTGTCTTTTACGGGACACGGCTTGATCGTCAGGTTTAATTATGTATCCGAGGAACACATGCCTTATGTGGGCCCCATAATAGTACACTTTTTAGGATTTGATTCATATTGATTTTTCGCAGAGTTACTGCCCTGTTACGTTTCTACAATGTCGCGAACCCAAACTGTATTCGGTGTGGCTTTTTATGGACATGCTTCATCGGACTTAGACTTCCAGGTTACGGCACAACTGCCTCTTCGAACCGCGTTATCTATCAGTCGCTGGTAGGTGGGGCCACCTCAGCATTCTTTAGGCAAAGGGGAATCTTCGGTTAGCAATAGAACCTTGAACTTGTTGTGTGTGAAAGGTTGTCTTTTCCTCGTCATCCTTGTCCATTTGGATTTGGTTGATACCCTTGTATGCGTCCAAGAAGCAATGAAGGGGTTATCCCATCATGGATTCCACTTTTCCGACTATCTCTCGGTAGTGGGGATGCAGGTCTAATGTGGACATGCTTTGCATTTCTTTTTAGGTTTTTTTTTAAGGTTAGTGAGTCCGCGACATCCGCCAGTACCATCCTCTTTTTGGACAATAACCGGGTTGGGTGCCAATATGGTAATAGACTTCTGCCATGATACCTGCCTCCACAAGTTTATGTACCTCCTCCAGAATGGCCTTAGCGCGCTCTGGAGCTTGCCCGCAGGTTGTTCTGCCTTACTGGGGAGTATCCTTGTCCGGATTTTCAACTTGGGTTATCGTGATCGATCGTGGTACACCAGTAATGTGTTCGGTTCCATGCTTAGATGTCGAGGTTTCTTTGAATGAGTGCGCACACAGCGCCAATACACCATATCAGACAGCAACCCTTCCGATAGATACTGTTCTTAGATAAGGGTACATCGGGATGGATCGCGACCTTCAAGTTTGTCATCTTTGGTTGCGTTGCTATGTCCATGAGTCTGCGTCAAGTCACATGTGACGTGTTGCATTCTTTTGCGGGGCTGGCTGTGTTTTGTAGATGGTGGACATAATTGCGTCGACAGGAATTTTAGCATCCCATGGGCGTGGATGGGATGCGGTATTGCTGAGGTCCTTGGTCTTCCAATAATGCCATTATATGGCGACGGTGATTGAATCTCCCTTAAAATTTTCCGGTGTGTTGTAGGAGTGATCTTATTGCCAACCATAAAACTGGTAATCGTAGTTAGCCACATGGGCCATATCTTTTCTCCGTGATGCCAGTCAACGACAGTAGCGGCCGGGGGTTGTTCAACTGATTTTTAACTTCAGGGCGCAGTCTTTGGTGCAATGTTCGTACAGTATGTAGGAGATGCTCCCCCATCAATGTACATGCGGTGGATGTTCGTGGACCGCTGCATTTATCATCGATGGTTAGTGGCTCCACCACTGCGTTGTCCGACAGTTATAGTGGGGGGAACCTCCAACCAATAAAAAAAGAAAGAGATACACTTCATGCGAAAAATATTTGATGGACTTTTTGCTTAGTTTTCCGCAATGCCATGATGCACCATGATAGATGGTGTCAGTTTTCGTCTCTAGGTGTGGTCTTTCTATGCTCCACTCCTTTGTTTATCTTTCCCTTCCTGCATGTTTCTTCAACAGGTGATCCAATCCTGCACTTCTTGACCAAGTTGTCAATTAGCTGGCGCAGTGTTGGGACACATTCATGGATAGTATGGCCCCTTCTGCCTATGTTACTCGCAGTTCAGTATACATTCCCCACGGTTGCTATTGCCCGGGATGGCATTGTGGTGGTTTTGGAAAGTTTTAACCTTCCGTAACGATGAGTATCTCCTTTGGGGTAATTGTCAGTGGGGTTGTACTTGTCGTTCACCGCACAGCCCCTTGACCGCGGTAGCTGTTGTTGCGTCTCTGCTACCTTTGGTCCATTGGATTGTCTTCCTGGGATGTTCCTCGTGACATGTGGTTTGGAGTAAGCCTTTTCTGCTTGTCCGCCGGGAGGCGGCCTTTCTCCTTGTATGAAGGACTTATGCGTTGCATCAATCTCATCAAAGGTTTGGGGAACCCTTATCATTCAACCTTATGAAAGTTCTGGGTTATTTTTTCCATTCATAAACCTTAGATCTTGAGGGAATTTCGGGCTCTGGCACGCCTGTTGACGTGTATGCATTCATCCTTATAGCGCTAATACGCTAGGCGATTGTGGACTGCAATTGGCGCCTGGTTTCACCCTGGCATGCTAGACAGGGGTTCTTGCAAACTTCTTCTATGTGAGTAAAATTTTAAAAGGGAATGCCCTTCGTAATCTTCAAACTATCAATGCTTCTGCGTGGTAGTTTGGTGCAACCAGTTCCGCGCGTTTCTACTATCGTGGAATTGAACTGTGGCCCACAAGGTTGGGCAAGTTGTTCAAATAGGGCCCGCCGAAATTCGAAGATTTTTAGATGGTAATCAGGGATCACCTATCAAATATAAGTTTTCTAATTAAGAAGGCAATGCGCTCCCTTTTCTTATCCTTTGAGAAATCGCTATAAAATGCGCCGCGTAAATGCGTCGACCTTTTGGCGACGCCTTGGGAGGGACCATATATTCAGTCTTATCTTCCACGATATTTGCTCCTGGATTTCCAGTGTCCTGTTTCTGCGCCCTCGTTGTCCGAGGTGTTTTCTGAGGACGAACTTGTTCTTCTGCGGCGCTTGCGCCGGCTGTTCTCGGAGTCCGAACTTGGAGGACTTTCACTCGGGGAGGAGCCTTCTGTCCCAGCCATGCAGTGGGACATCGCGACATGCCCAGCTATAATCCGGCGCTGAATTGCGCGGGGTCATTGTTTTAAATGAGTGTCAAGTTCTGCAAGTTAGCTGTTTGCGTTACCTGAATCTCTGCTTTACGATCCTGCAATACTGGAGGTCGACGGTTTATCCTTTCAGCGCCTTCTTTCGGTGGCGCCGTGGATGGATGGTGACCACCTCGTCCTCCGGACCGAAGTTAAGTGGGCTCTGTAGGCTCTGGTTTTCTTTCTTTGTTCCTTATATATCGAGGGCGACCAAAAGTCTCGTAGTTCTGAGATACGAAATCACTCGGCGCCAGTTCAGTCAGCGAACCCTTTTCAGTGTGTGGTTTATAAGCCCCTAATTCGGGACCCTTGTTCGTTTCATGGGTCTGGGGGCGGCGGCTCGGTGTATTGGTCCCCTGGCACGTTTGGGGATGGGCTGGTGAGGTGGTTGAATGAATGTAGCCAGCTGTAGACTTCTGTGCTTGTGATCTGTAGAGATGCGGGTAGTCTGGGTTGTCCACAGGGCTGTCCCATCGCTGTGAAGGACAGATCAAATTATGGCGCATTTGGCAGCATTCCAGAGGCTGCTTAGAGATCTGTCTAGAGGGTGGTCGCCCTGCTTCTCTTTGCCTGCGGAGGTACGCTGGGTAACGTTTACTTGCTTTGTCTTCTAGATCTTTATATGTGTTTTTAGTGTGGCGCGCCCTAGGAATGGCGCCAATTGTGGATACCAAATGTTGGACGATCTTTGATTAGGGGCCGAGAAATTAGGTGAAATACGGAACTGCTAAGGCTTCGGTCTTCAGTGTATCAGGTTAAGTCTTGGATTCTGTGGAACCTGGCCACTAAGAAAACAAAGGCACGTTAGGCTTACGGGGAATTGTTTCCACGATTATCGCTCCGGCATGAGCAGTAAAGTAATCGGTTTAGGTTTATGGTAGAAAAGGATTGGGTTATGGAGCATGCATTAGATGAGAGCCGGGGTGATCTTTATATACTCACCGGAACCATAATGGGTTTTGTACTCATTACTGAGGTTACGTACCCAAGATGGCTCCAGTTATTTAGTAACTAGTGGGCCCACCTCATGATTATGACCCGTTCGTAACGGTTGTTATAGATACCTGCGCACGTGTGCGCTAGTTGGACCTCATGGGCCTAAATCCTCATCGTGATAGCCCATATGTCATGGGCTTCGCCATAGGCAGTACCATTCGGGCCTTGGAAACCCGTATTGATGTTGCTATGGCCCATTCATTATGGGCCTGGGTATAAGTACTATTCGCGGGTCGGGTTCACTGATTAGGCTGCATTCTGCATAACAATATACGGAGCATGCTAACCCTTTTAATGCCGGCTATAATTAGTATATATATAAATAAGGTATATAGTAAGGAACAGGTAGATTAATAGTTAGCTTTATGATATCTAATTTTGCCTGCTAATGTTTTTTACCAAGTTAAAGATTGGCAAACACATATATACTCCGTATTAGCTAACGTGTTGGTAATTTTATGGAACTCGAATCTCTCAAGTTAATGAGTGCAGATGTCACACGTATGTATTTTGCCAACGACGACAATACGTCAATAAACACAGTATTTCGGAAGATTTAAAAAATGGTTTTGTCATTCTAAGAAAAGGCGTCCTTTCAAGTAATACAACCTTTCCACTTTAAAATATTTAGAAGTCAATCTTAGTTGCCAAACTTTTGAAAGGGAAATGTATACATATCTCAGTTTTGCAGTCCTTGTAAACAAATATGACATTATGACATTTAGGAAGAATAAAAAAATCGTAACATGTCCCCTTAAAATATTGTCACCTGGTAGTTTCTTAACACCTCGACGTGTCATCAAAATTCAAGACACCTTCCTATAGTTATTAGCATGTTCTCATGTTATACAATATACATTTTCACTACCATCATTGCAAGGAAATTGATGGTATTGACTAGAGTCAGATTGTTTCCTTACTTAGGTGTTATAACTATGCACATAGCTTTTGTAAACTTTTCGTGAAGTCAAACTTTACTTGTGAATCCCTCTGGTGCAGAAACTGATCATAAGGAACTTTTTAAGGGTTTTAGCCGTACAATAGCAACGTACTTTGTCTAATGTACCGTTTTGTTACGTGAACTTTTTTCTGTTCTACTCAATATAACAAACTTTTTGGTTTTATGTTAATTTGCACCACCAATAACTTGCTACCAGATAAAAAGTTATTTTATTTGATAAAAATCTACGTAAAATATTTAATGTTTGAGTTTTTGCTTTACAATAGAACAAATTTTTTCAAATGTGTCCATTTGTTACGTGAAAGAAATTAAGCAAGGAAATTTGGCCGTACTTTCTTAATTTAATGTTTGACTAATTTCCTTGCCTACTTTTGTCTGATTAGTTTGTCTTGTATCATTAAACCTCCTTAACATCACAGAATAGATTATCCCTGCTACTCTCCTGTTTCATCAACATTATAGCCCAAGTCAACTTTCACATTTTCAATACCATCCAATTAAAAGACTGATTATCAGTTTATCAGTCTACTTTCACATTTTCAATACATTCGTTCAAAAAAAAATTAAAAGACTGATTATCAGTTTATCATAATCTCTTCAAGACCTTTAAGTGATTCTGAAGTTGTAAATAGACACAATTATTATGTTGTTTTCCATGCGAGTTACAATACTAGACAAATTCACTTCATCAAGACTTACCTTTTTAAGGCAGTACAGCATAATTGTGCCACTATAAACTCTTGATGGTTCTCAACCCCATATAGTGATGAAAATGCAAGAAGTATAGTCTAACTAAAACACTACAATTTAAGTCTATATTCATTTGCGTGTACACCAACTTAAGTAACTGTAGATGATTATGCTTGTCCCTTAAACCTAACTCCTTTACTCCATTTAACATTGTCTAACCGATCATCTTATCCGTGTGCATCAAACACTTGTATGCCGCGCAAGTTCAATGGTACACAGTGCATATTCTTGTAAGCCACTTGTTCTCAAAATATTCCAATACTTTTGGAACCAAAAATGGGACGAAAGAAAAATCTCAAATTGCAACATATTGCCGGCTGCTTAGTTCATATAAACCTACCTTTAACACTTTTTAAAAACACTTAAACTTTTATAAATATGACTTCCTACACAGTTACCTACTATATATATAAGCATGTCACACATAAGTTAATTCAATAAATCCAAAAGCCTCATCTAGCTAGTTCTTAAAAGTTCAAATTTCCCGCTTCAACGTGTGCCTCATATCCTAATCGGTCATCACATGGCTCGTTTAACATTGATCACCCTAGTGATAATTGCTATGTTAGTTTGTTGTGCACCAAGTTTAGATGGAAGGAAGCTATTGAATGAGAGGAGCGGATTGATCATGGGGAGTTCTTTGGTCGAAAGTGCAGTTATGAAGGGCCCCGCTAAACCCGCGACTACTTTGAGCGAAAAGCTCTTTATGCTTCACCTAGCCCATATTGACCGGATATTGCAGTCTGTACCTAGTCCGGGTGTGGGCCATTAGACTACCATCGGGATTCGCTTGCATTTTTCCCCCCTATACACAGAAACTTACAGATATAAAGTATTTGTTGGCTACATTAACAGTTATAGAGTAGAAATCTGTTATTTTCTATTTCAATATTGTTGTTATTCTTAAGGGTCTTGTTATTCTTACGGAGGGAGGGGTTAAAATGTAGCTGAAATCTATACTATGCAATATAGAATGCTTGATGCAATATATTGAAATACAACTGAAAATACTTTGTACTATTTGCTCATTGTGATCTTGAGATACTAATAAGTAGTTTGGTGTTTATATATTGGTAATAATTAACAAAAGTACGAATTGGTAGAAAATAAGGAAATTATATATATGTAAGGCTTATGTATTATAATATGAAATCAAACTCATTCAAGTAGTAGGAACCATGCCAATGCAATAACTAATGCTTGATAACAGTGACGGGACTATTTAAACTAATGCTGGCTAATCTAGTAACAGTTTGAGAAGATGTCTACGGACTAATCCAATTTTAACAACTACTTAAATACTTAAGTAAGCCACTTATACTCAAATCAAGCGTGCTTAATTTTACATGTTATCTAATTAAGCTTAAGAAACATGCTAAAATCTTACTCAAACCTCCATGGTGCATGAAAGCTAATTGAGCAGTCCAATAGGAAGTTCTAGCAATCTAAACATAGTTGAATTGAAGGTAAGCAAATACCCATAATGGAAGTTTTGTATATGCTTTCTATCCAGCAATTATCTATGCATCAAACAAATCATTGGTCGAACTTGTTGGATAAGAGCTTGAAGAGAAATTTGTTAAAACAAAGACATTTTCCGTGAAAAATCATGGCTGCTTAGGTGTCGGAAATGCACCATCATTGCGTAAAGCGGGAACCACTAATGACATTTCTGGCCTGTCTTCAGGATTTTCTTGAACACATGACAACCCCACTTCCATTGATCTTAAAACTTCAGATGGATTGCTTGATTCAGCTAAAGTTGTATCAATGAATTCCATTGACCTGCCTTTACTATGCATCCTCCATGCCTAGATACAAAGGCTAAAATAATTATTCCTCAGTAGATTAGAGCAATATATTTCAAATAAAGAAACTTACATGTTCGATTAGATTATTGCTATCCTCAGTCTCTGACTATTAATTTTCTGCCCACTAAGAATTTCTAGCACCAAAACACCAAAGCTAAAGACATCCGCCTTCGTTGAGACCTGACCATGAAGCAACTCTGGTGACATGTATCCACTGCATTCACCAACATATATATAAGAGCGAAATAATAAACATTAGAAAAATAGAGTTGGTTTTGGAGTTGGATGATGTATCATACACTGTACCAACAATTCTCTCTGTATTTGCCTGAGTTTCATTTCCTTCAAAGCTTCTAGCCATCCCGAAGTCTGATATCTTAGGATTCATGTCATGATCCAGTAGAATATTACTAGCTTTATAAGATCTCTATGGATTATTCGTAATCGTGAATCATGATGAAGATATTGAAGTCCTCCAGCAATTCCTTTGATGATGTTGAATCTCTTTGTCCAATCAAGAAGTGTGCTTTGTGGTTTATCTGCATGCGCGACATCAAGGTTTGATTATTCAGAGTTTCAGTGTTCCGTAATTACTATTGTTAGTTGCTTAGATATAAAAAAAATTATGATTCTGACCAAATATAAATGAGTCTAAACTTCCATTTGGCATATATTCATAGATCAGCAAGTTCTCATAACGCTTAATGCTCCATCCGAGGAGTTTGACAAGATTTCGATGTTGAAGTTTTGAAATGCATATAACTTCATTTTTGAACTCTTCATATCCTTGAGTAGATTTCCCTGAGAGACGCTTAACTGCAACTTCTTGCCCATTTTCAAACGTACCCTGATCAAGATCACCAATTCTTATGTGAAAGGCTGTATAAACTGTTGGGTTTTTACAACTATTAACCATTAAATATCACGAGTACGCAGCGGAAAACATAGATCACGTATAGAATATGTAATTAACAAAGGGATCAAGAAGCGTGTAGTTTTTAGCAATTAATGAAATCACCTTCTTGAATATACGCGTGTGTATAAAGCTAATACCACGCAAACTAACAAGTTACCAAATTAGATAACCTCTATGGTGTGCATACACTACACGTCACCGAGATACGCTAGGATGCTAGTCCTTTCTTCACGAATAAAATAACCGAACACGAAGTTCTTGTATGGGTCTTGTCGTCACACGAACCAAAGAAACCCTTGAGATTATTTTCTACTGTTCGAAACATCACAAGACAAAGGAAAAAGCATGCATGTTTTATGATATGCATGCATGAATACATACATTGGATATATTCAATCGTAGGTATTAAGCAAGGTTCAGTCGATTGACCTTTTTTAATATCATATATATCTATATCTCAACCGAATGAATGATGCAAATGGTTTATATAGCCCAAGACTTGTTCTCTAAGTCATGTTCAAACACCTCCTCTTGTTTGCTAGAAACGACATTCGGACCCTATTGCTAGAAAAAGAAAATAAGGACCCCTTTCTGTTTTCCTTGTTCAAACCCGGTTCAACCAAAACACACACAGTTTGGTTTTTCGTTACTAAACAAGTTCCTCACTTGTTAAAATCTATTAATTAGTTCTAACGTCTTACGTTTATAATTAACGATCAATTTAAATGTTTCATGAAACATATTAATATAATTAATATACAATAAATATATTAATTACATTAATAAGCGTATCATCTGTGTATACGTGTGTGCCCCCATAGGTTCACATATTTCCGGCCGTATATTTATTTATGATATTGACATATCCCAACAGCTCCCACTTGGACATGTCACAAATAAATATAACAACATTGGTAAGCGTCTAGCAACACGCCAATGTTCCCAGAAATACCTGAGTGTACTTTCATAAAGTCACAGTTAAATGATTTAAGTATTTCCAATCCCTTTGTTTCCGATACCGTGTTAAAAATGGATGGTATGTGTTTAATTACACATACCTTTTACCTTTAAAAACGAGCTAAAATAACCAAAAACGGACTTAAAATGCCAAATATATGCTTGTTTTGCTAATTGTGTTGTGCAGGAACGGATATCTAAGAAAAGGACGAAAAACGAAGCCAAAAACGACAAAACCGGACACGGAATGGAAAAGCGTGGAAAAGACACAGTCAAGTCCAAGCCCAAGTGTAGAAAAGTCAACCCAAGTCAACCCCGAAGCCAAAAGTCAAGAAAAACAAGTCTAGGGACTAAACTTGTTAAGCCCCTAATCTTATTTAAAGAAGAAAAAGAAGAAAAGAAAGAGAAGGGCCCATTCTGCCAATTTGGCAAAGTTAAACCACAAGGGGCAAAGCTGCCAAAAGATAAGAGTTATAACACGCAAGGACTTGTGGTGCAAATGGTTATATAACTCTCAGGGGGTGTTCTTGCCAACTTTTCAAACCCGTTAAAACACAAGGACGTGTACTGCAAACTATAAATACACCTTGAGGGACGAATTGTGTTAAAATCCCAAACCCTTCCCTGTTAAACTCATAACCCCTTTTCCCGCCCAATTTTCCCCCCAAACAAGTCACGGGTTTCTCCACCCCGTTTTATCCCATAACCCCAATTCCACCATGGATAAACCTTTCCCCCCTCCTCCACTATCATTCCCACCAACCCTAAAGCATTGCCATGTTGGCAATCTCACCATTCTCCATGTTCTTTAACCGAATCAATGGCTGGGATTAACTCAAAGAAGCACAAAAGCTATCAATGGCTAGGATTAAGACTTTGAAGTCTCTCACAGAAGAAAAACACCTTGCAAGAGCTGAAGACTTAGCTTGTAGTATAAATAGGACCTTAGTGTTAGCCGAATAAAAAGAGTAGAGCAGAAGTCTTTATCTTTCTTTTTAATTCAGTCAAATTTATGTTTGTTTCAGCTTATTTACAGCTTATTTCAAGTTCCTTGTACTCCTTTTAACAATTAATGAAGTGTTGAAGTTTTTAAGGTTTTATACCCATTTTTGAGTTTTATTGTCAAACTGCTTAAATTACCTTCATATTTGTTAAAAAGCTCTTAAAACAGCTTATTAATGAGCTATGTTCACTTAACAAGTTAATAAGCTAAGAAAAATTTGGACTTACACTTGAAAAATTCACTCAAATTACCACAGCTTATTGAATTGGATGATAAGCCAAATTTGGATGGGCTTATGGACTACACCAGCTTATTTCTAATAAGCTGGAGCTTGTAGATTGAGCTTTCAATAGCTCATTTGCCCTTGTTTAGAGCAAAGGGCTTGGTAAGTTCTCATTTTTCCAATTTTAGCTTATTTTGTGCATTTGCTTATTTACAGCTTATTATTGCTTATTTTCTTTGTGGGTATGCTTATTTATGCTTGTTGTTGCTTACTATTGCTTAAAATATAAGTGTTGTAGTTTAAAATTCCATTGTGCAAGTTTTTTCTTATTTTCTATCTTAATTAGCCTAGTCACTGTCACTTTTTATTCTAGCTTATTTTAGTGCTTATTTATTGTTGATATTTGCTTATTAATGTCATTTATGCTTATTTAACTTACTTTCTTCAATATCCATGGCTTAATTCACTTTTAATTAGCTTAAAAGTCCTTTGACAGGATTTAAAGGGGTGTTTGGGTTAAGAGTAAAAACGGGTCAAAACAAGTTTTGGTATGGGTTGGGGTCATTAAGTTAAATTTAGCTCAAGTATTAAGCATGTTTAAGGCTGTTTTTAAAAGTATTTTAAGTTTGAAAAATGTTTTTCAAGTTTTTACAAGTGTCTACTTAAAACTGTGACTTTGTGAAAGTTCAAAAGAGCTTATTTCATAAGCTCTTGTAATTGTGAGTTTTAGTTTTAAAAAGAGTGCATTGTGTGTCTAAACAAGGAGTAAACAAAAGCTTTGTGTCACTTGACTCTTTGAGTCAAAGCTGTCAACAAGTTAAGTGTCCAATTTTTTAGCAAAAAGCCCCTTTTTCCATCTCAAAATTCAGCATGTTTTCATTGATTTTAGAAGCCTAGATCTTGAGCTTAAGCTCACCTTAAGTCCTTTTTCATCTGTTTTCATTTGGTTTTTCATTTTAAGCTTATTTGACAGCTTAAAATAAGCTGTCAAATTAAGCCCTTGTCTTTAGCTTATTTCTCCCCTGGTGCTAGGGGGTGACTTTTAAGCCCTCTTTTCTAGTTTTTTAGTAAGACCAAGCCCTAGCTTTTGGCTTATTTTGAGAGCCCATAAGCTCCTTAATAAGCCCTCTTAATTTCAGTCCTTAAAAAGCACTCTTGATGGCTTATTTTTAAGCCAAGTTGTTGTCCCCAAGCTTAATTTCACACCAACAGTACTAACTCCCTAGTTAGTACTGTTGAGGTATTAAGCCACTTTTTGGCTTATTGAGCTTAATTTAATGAGCTTATTTGTGCTCCTATTTGCTTATTAGGATAGTGTAGTTAGTTGTGAGTGCTTATTTGCCCTTTTTCCTTGCTTATTTAGAGTCAACAGTTAAGCCCTTTTTACTTTTAAGCTTAGTTTAAGTTTCTGTCATTTAAGCCCTTTTTCCAGCTTATTTAGTTTATACATTTTAGTCCCTAGAGCTTATTTAGGCTAGCTTAGGAACCATCTTAAGCTTATTCAGTTTAGACTTAGCTTATTTGTTCACAAAGTCCAAAAGACTTAACTGTTTTAAGCCTTTAAGCTTAGTTTTAGCTTCTGTCTAAGTTAAGCCCTTTTTAAGCTTATTTAGCTGTCACAATTTAGCTTGTTAGTGCTTATTAGGAAAGTTTAGACAACTCCTTTAGCTTTTTAGTCCTAGCTTAGCTTAAGTGTCCAAAGTATCCAAGACTTAGCCACATTTTTTTGGGAAAGACAATTGGCCCGGGTGAGCAAGACTCGAACCCGGGACCAATCGATACAATCCCCTTTCACACACACACCCTTACCACTGCGCCCTTGGGACTTTTTCGTTATAGTCCCAAGGGCTTGTGTATTTATACACCTTTTGGCTTATAAGCTTATATAAGCTGTTCGGCTTATTTACGGCTTATTTTTAAGCTGAAATTTCTTTTTCAAATTTTTCATAGAATTCTGTCATAGCTTAGGATTTTCTATAAAATTTTCAGAATTTTTCGTAATCATTTACTATTTTTTATAATTTAATTTAGTTTAAACTTTTAAAAATTCATAAAAAATACAAAAATTATCAAAAAAATATTTTTCTTTTTTAGAAAATTTTATTTTGTCATATAGTTTGTAGGAAAATTTTAAAACTTTTCGTAGGGTCATTTTTACAAATTTTCATTTTTTAAAGAACGGGTCCGGGTACGTTTTTTGTGTTGACTCGTTTTTGGGTCAAACGAACTCCGTTTTCGGTCTAGTCTTTTTCATTCTTCGTTATTTGTCCCGTAGAGTAGTTTAGAAGTAAAAATTTCTTCGTAGGGTTATTTTTAAAGATTTTAGGTTTTTCCCCCTTTGTTCGGGATTCGTGCTCTCGTTTTCTAGTTTAATTTCATAATTTTTAGGTTTTTCTTAAACGTTTTTGTTTATTATTGTTTAATTTAACTTTCCACACTCTCAAATCATTTTTCTCCTTCAAACTCCAATCTTCCGACTGTATCGATTTTCCATCACAGCCTCGTTGGGGATAAACGACCCGGGAACATTCTATACTACTTCTCGGTTTTATTGATTTTGTTTCTAGACTATTCTTACTATATATATTTTATATTTTATTATATATTATATATATTTTAAGGTGTAGTTTAGCCTCAATCAATTTTTGGCGCCGTTGCCGGGGAGGCTGTGAAAACGATTATCGTTACGTCAATCAATTTGTGTTTGAAGCTGTGAATATTTTTATATATAAATATATATATATATATATATATATATATATATATACAAAAATATTTTCATTTTCTTTTAGTATAATTATCATATAAAAAAACAAAAAACTAAATAAAAACAAAAAAAACAAAAAAACAAAAAAAAAACAAAAAAGATAAAAACATTGTCTTTAATTATCAATAAAATTCACAAATTGGTAAAAATACCAAAATATAATATTCTCAACTGACCTAAATATGCCTTGTGGTCTACTTGTCTGTGGGCCGGCTAGAATGGATCCAAGGGTGGCTTTCTTGTCATTTTGTCTTTTGTCGGGTTACATATCGATCATAGTTCATGATTAAAACATGACCCGAAGTTTTCTTGTGTTTTTTACGAATGTAAAAATATGTTTAGTTAAACTTTGAATATTCACACCATAGGTTTATAGTTAAACTGCTTTAGATCTATTATGAACCATGAATGGACGTGTTGGAACGCGTTGTTTGACATTTTAAGTGGTTTACAGGACAAACATCCCGAAACTTGATCACACATAGATATAAGCATTCAAATGAAATAATTCTAAGAATAAAAGAACTATAAAATGCTTGACATAGAAATTGACTACCGTCAACACGATCACTGATCTTGATGGAAAACAGTAAAAGTCAAGAAGTCAAAGGACTTAGATATAACATTATGAGACTGGAAAATCCACAAGGGTTACACCCAAGGACATTCCATAGTTACAAATAACAGTCCTTAAGAAAAATGGAGTTAAATGAAAATATGGGAATAATGTTGACTAATGCATGAGCTAGCACTAGAATAATTACAAAAAGATGCTAGTAATGACGTTTGGTAAACATGAAGGTGTTGTTTGAAGAAATGAAAAAAGAAATATGTAAGGGTAAAGGGTCTAAAGAAAGAAGCCCTCCATAAACATTAGGCAGAAATCGGGTCAATACATATGCTATCAAAATCACATAGATAATTTTTGGTATTCAAGATAGTCATCATGGACCTAGTGATGTAATGCACAACCCTTCCCAGCTACTCAAGATATCTCAAAAGATTCTTGTTTCAATTCTCACGGAGATTAAACACATCATCTATCGACTTCTCACTCCAAGAAATGTTGATATTGAAATGGTGGCAGTTAGCTCCAGCCTCCGACCACTATATAACAACCCGTAATTTTCTATCAATGTTAATTTCTATCTATTAAAATTAGATGCATTGTTAATTTCCCTCTAATTATATCTACAACTTTTTTACAGGGAAATTTTTGCTTTATCTCATTATGCAACGTAACTTGCATCTCTAAAGTAAACGAGCTCACGCAACCTACCTATGCCAATTCTATCTATGTTTATGTAACACCCCAAAAAATGTGTCGCAGCGGAAATATGTCAGGGGGCGTTACTTCATAATACAACAGCACAAGATAAAAGAGAACGACCTCTAAATGTGTCGTTTGAAAAGTTATCTCGTTGATTTTCTTGAAATTGATTTTAAACATTTGTCCCATAATTGCATCACAATGAAAAGCTTGAAAACAATACAACGAGATTTGATCATTTGAATGTAGTAGACTCCAATGCATATCAAGTAGGCCAAGCATCTAATTCACCTGAGAAAAACATGCTTAAAAGTGTCAACATTAAAGTTGGTGAGTTCATAGAGTTTTTCCAAGATTTATAAAGTATGTATGACCATTTCAATCCTTATAATAATCGCCAAAAATGTAAGAGTAAATGTAGAACCGAAAGAGTTTAGTGTTTATTGCTTCGCCACAATATACTTGAACATGTCGCGTCTGATCTTTGTATGTTTATAAGTAGTATGGACAGTGAAATCGTTGATTTTCCAAAATGTATGGGTCTACTATAACAAATACAGTACCACATAATTTATATCTACTGTTACGCTAAGCTCATGACACTGAAGCTCGACTTGTATGCAATTTAATGCACTAAATGTGCCCGTGTAGATGTTCAAACCCGTAACATCCAAATTGTTCCGAATTGTATGCATTCGTGTTTCTAGTACGGTCGAAACCCCGAACAGGGATGTCAATCCCAAATTGATCTATTTATACACTCGCGCATTCCTCACCGGTCCTTCCGGTCAAGAAAAATTGACAGTTCATGTTAATTGGGCAATGGTGTTGTTATGTTACTTAGGCACATGTCAACAGGAGATGGATACCGAAACACTTGTGGGTCCAATAAAAAATTTTACCATTTTATTCTGTAAATAGCTTTGAGTCTTTGTGTACTTAAATACATAAGTAGTAATATAGTGTGATATAAATTCAAGCAGTTGGTTCGAATATGGAGTATGTAAACAATTTCGTAACCATGTGTGCAAAATGAGTATGTGACAAGTAACAAAGAACCAGTTTGTTTCAACCATGTAAATTGTGTTTGTAATGAATTGCAAAATCCTAATGTATGCTAAACCACAAGTGTGTTGATTAGTATGTAAAAGATATTGTAAACAAATATGTAAAAAAGTTTTGTATTGAGAATGTATTCTCCCCCGGGATTGTAAAGTAAATGTAAAAACAAGTGAAAGAGGGGCTATAAAGCATTAACATCGATGATGTTGATCGATTGGCGGGAAGCGCATGTAATATGCCGCGACACACGACACGGAAGGACAAAGAGGCTCGATCATGAAGTTTTGAAACTAATCTTAACTCCTAGGTCCCATAGCCTAGGATAGTGTATTCGGGTTTTCGATGATCATGAAGTAATCAACGCAACACGTTGATAAAAGATTTAGATTAAAGTAGTTGGTAATTAGTTTGGTGGTTGGTTAAATAAATAAAATTAAAAAGTAAACGCCAAAGTGTGTAATATTATTCCGTATATTTAATAATGAAAATATGAACAACTGCATAAATTCACATCGGAATTTATATAACAAGATTACACACACAAAAGTATAATCGAAGCGTATATAATTACTCGACATGTTATTACAACCAAACAAGGTGTCAAGTAAAATAAAATCGTTCTTCCAATTAATATAATACTTCCCAGAGTATTATATAATAGATAATTTAAATTAAAAGAATCCAAATAATTCGACACGTGCCCGAATATCCCCAAATGGTTTATCAGGAAGTTCCTTTATAAAAATAAACGCACGTTTTAAGGTTTGTGAATAATGAATTTCTAAAAATTCATAGTTTACGTTTGATTTATCGGGCCTTCACTAATAATTCTTAAGACATATTTCAGATAATAAGTAAAGTAGTTTATTTTGTAAAAGTTTACTAAGTGTAGCGATTTATAAAAATCTCGGCATGACCCATTCGTTTATTTAACGTTTTCCATATTAACAAAAGTTAATCATTTTCCCTTAATTAAATCAAACCATGTTGTAAACCCAAACACATCCCTTAACTGTTATTATAAAAACAAAACGAAGATAATAAATAAGTATTATTTTAAACCATTACACATTTAGATCCGGTTTAATATATAAATTTATATATGAAATCCTTTAATTTTTATTATCCATTTATATACACCAAACACACCTTATCATGTAGCTGCCAAACCAAACACTTTTTTGCTGTTTACACAGGCCAATCCAATACACACCCTACTCGGCTACTGAACCTATATCCAAACGCCCCAAATCTGCGTAAACCAAACGCACCCAATATCCGCTACTACATCAACCAAACGCACCCTAACTGATACAATCAAACTGAACGCACCCCGGCTGTCCCGAGTCAAACTCGACACCCCGGCTTCTTTTGTTGCAACCCTACCCGACAACCCCTCCCCCTGGCTGTCCCGGTAGTCAACCGACGCAATTCAAACAAAACAATACCGAAAAAATAAGTCCCCCCTGCTGCTGCCATTAAGACAACGAACTCTAAGGTGGTTGTTTAAAACCTACCGACACGAACATCCCCAGGCTTTTGTCCCGACCATCCTACCAAACCCACACCCGCCCCGGCTGTCCCCCGGCTGTTCAAATACGCACCCTTGGGTGTTAACCCCAGCTTAAACGGCCCACCCTTACGGTCATTTACTACCTAACTGGAGAAAGCACCCTCATTGGTGGCGGCTGAGAGATGGAGATGACGAGGTGGTGAGGGGTGCGTCGGTGGTGATGATGATATAAAAAAAAGAGATGGTGATGAGGGTGGTATTGTTGTAGGTGTATGGGTGGTGGTCGTGGGGTTATGAAGGTGGTGGCGGCAGTGAGGTGGTGGTGACAGTGGGGTGGTGGTGGTGGCGAGTGGCGGAGAGTGAGTATGGGGATCGGGTAGATCCGGTCGTGAGGACCACATTTGGTGTTCGCCGGAAAATCCCGCCGGAAAAGTTTTCCGGCGGCGGCGTGGTGATGGCCGGCGGTGGCTGGTGGCTGCCGGATATTATGGGAGAGAAGGGAAAGGGTTTATAATTTTTTTGTGTGTGTGAGTTTATATGTATAAATGAAGAAAAGATATATAATTATATATATATAGTAAAAGTAAATGGCAAGTTTTAATAGACTAGGGTCTAATTTGTAAATGTTTAATATAGTTTTTAATAAAAACGGTTCGGGACTCGTTTGAATGATTTAACGGACGATTCAAATCTCGAAACTTTCGCCATTGTTTTCCGAATCATTTTTCTGATAAAAATGAGTATTCACTCGACTGATTTTTGTAAACGTTTTATAGAATTTATTTAAAACGTTTATTATTCATTTATATATTTTTCCGATAAACTTTATCCGTAAAACGAATTTTAACTTTAATAATTGCGTTTTTAACATACGTTTTCGATTAACAAGATAATTAATTTATTAAATATTTTTATTTAATAACTTATGATAATTAAATACAAATTTAATTATTTTGGGTCGGTACGCGTTGTGTTCAAAATTTTAGCGAGGGCATTTCAGTCACCTTCTGACTGTTTCCAGGTCTCGGTCAAAATGCTTGTTTTCAGTCTCGGAAAACTAAAAAGTTGTCTGAATTATCGCTTTACAACACAATAGCCTTTAGGGACGGAGTCGTGAATACGGATTTAATGATCGTTCTTATAAAGTCACGCCAGACCCTAAAAGTCCAACGATTGGAAATCGCCAATCAAAATTCAAAAACATTCTCGGATGTTGAAGCAAGTGGATCAAAGCCTAGAAACAATACAAAGAAAAATAGGATCCTGCCTGCTAAGACTGAGAATAAGAAGAAAGTAGAAAACCACCCTAGGACAAATAAGTCTGTATGGACAAAAGTGAATCGGGTTGATTCTAGCATTAGCTATAAGCGTGTTGTAATTAATTCGAATTCTAAATCTGTGTGCAAAACTTGTAACAAATGTTTAAACTCTGCAAATCATGAAATGTGTGTTGTTAATATCTTGATTTCTGTGAATGCTACCCCCACTGTTAAAATTGTCTTGAATAAGGGAAGCAGATCTGGAAACCAAAAGGCAAATTGTCTGATAACAATTTGAACAAGACCAAGCAGGTTTGGAAAGCAACGGGTAAACTATTTGCTAATGTTGGTTATCAATGGAGATCCACAGGAAAGAAAGTCGCCTTAGGAAAACTTAATTGTGGTTATCAATGGAGACCCACATGAAAATTTTTTGCCTTAGGCGAACTGTGCCCTTCAACTAAGCTTTCTGTGCAATGTTCTATCATAACTGCTAACCACCAGGACCCCAACAAAAATTGGGGAACTGAAATTCCAAACTCTCCACACTCGACTGTTTTCAAATGCAGGTCGTACAGGTCATCCTTTGGTATCTGGACTCAGGCTGTTCAAAACATATGACGGGGAATCGTTCAAAGCTCAAGAACTTTGTGGAAAAGTTCATCGGGTCAGTCAGATTCGGGAATGATCACTTCGGAGCTATCATGGGTTATGGAGATTATGTTATTGGTGACAGTGTGATCTCCAGAGTATACTACGTGGAGGGACTTGGACACAATCTATTCTCTGTAGGGCAATTTTGTGATTCTGATCTTGAAGTTGCCTTCAGAAAACATACTTGCTTTGTTCGTGATATTAATGGTACTAACATACTTAAAGGTAGTCGTGGAACCAATTTGTACACAATATCGATTGATGAAATGATGAAGTCTTCTCCGATATGCTTGCTGTCCAAAGCTTCCAAGTCCAAATCATGGTTGTGGCATCGTCGTTTAAACCATTTAAACTTCGGCACAATCAATGATCTTGCTCGAAAAGATCTGGTTAGAGGTCTACCAAGATTGAAGTTTGAAAAAGATCATCTTTGCTCAGCCTGTCAACTTGGAAAAAGCAAGAAGTTCTCCCACAAACCAAAATCTGAAAACACAAATATGGAAGTTCTTCATACCCTTCACATGGATCTGTGTGGTCCAATGAGAGTCCAGAGTATTAATGGGAAGAAATACATTTTAGTCATCGTGGATGACTATTCAAGATTCACATGGGTAAAGTTTTTGAGATCAAAGGATGAAACTCCAGAGTTTGTCATCAACTTTCTTAAGCAAATACAGGTTGGTCTCAACAAAACAGTCAGATACATCCGAACAGATAATGGAACGGAATTCGTCAACCAAGTTATGTCTAAATACTATGAAGGTGTGGGCATATTTCATCAAAAGTCTGTTCCGAGAACTCCTCAACAAAACGGCGTTGTCGAAAGACGAAATCGTACACTTGTGGAAGCAGCACGTACAATGCTGATATTCTCAAAAGCACCGATGTTTCTATGGGCAGAAGCTGTAGCTACTGCTTGTTACACCCAGAACCGATCCCTAATTCATACTCGTCACAACAAAACCCCTTATGAGCTTGTACATGATAAGAAGCCTGATCTTACATTTCTCCGAGTATTTGGTGCTCTGTGCTATCCTACAAATGATAGCGAAGATCTAGGAAAATTTCAAGCCAAAGCTGACATTGGGATTTTCGTTGGGTATGCTCCTAGCAGGAAGGGCTATAGAATCTACAACAAGAGAACTCGTCGATTAATGGAAACAATTCACGTCACATTCGATGAGATGCATCAGACAATGGCTCCTGTACGCATCAGTTCAGGACCCGAGCCTATCATGATGACCCCTGGACAACTCAATTCAGGGCTCGCCCCATCGCCTGTCCCTGCAACTACATACATTCCACCAACAGATAAAGATCTGGAGATTTTATTCCAACCGATGTTCGATGAATACTTTGAGCAATCTACAGATAGTGAACCAGTACCTATGGCTACTGTTGTTAACGCGCCAATTGTTTCTACGAATACATCTGTTTCTACAACGATTGCTCAAGATGCACCTTCTACAAGTCATTCACTGTCATCCTCACAAGTGCATCCTCCAGTCTTTCCTCAAGGTGTTGCAGCTGGACCAACTATCGAAGACACCTCAATTACTCAAGCTGACCTTCATCCCTCAGTTAACCCTGTTGCAGGAGAACCTAGTTCTGCACAGTCAACATCAGGGGATGTTAGTTTACAGCCTTCGATCACTAATATCAAAAGTGCACTTTTCGAGGTCTAGAGCTAGAGACATCAATTATCTCGTTAGGAACATTTCCATTTATCTTGTCTTTCACACACTTTTGGAAACAAGGTTATCTTAAGAGGCCTACGCTTATCCTTGTGATATTGCCAGAACATTCCGAGTGATATGAAGCGTAGTCACTACTGAAGATGGAAATCCTGCTAGAGCCTACATCAAACAAGCTCTAGGTAGGTGACTTGTGCGATTCTACAAGAATCAAACTTGTGTCAACTGGAAAGAAACGATGGTGCGATTCTACGTGAATCAAACTTGTTCCAGCATAAGAATTGAGATTATTGATACATTTGAAAAACCAATCAAAACTATCGATCAGTTGTTACAAAATATTTTCATAATTAAACACTTAGACTGATTTTCAAATCAATTTTCTCTTTATTACTTATCTGTTTCATTACAGGCTCATTTAAGATGGGAGATGGAGTTGGATGATACCAGTCCAGTAATGTCAAGTTAATAACCGATACATGCTCAGACATGGACCTACACTTGTTTATGAAGTTATGATAGATCTAATAAAGGTTTTGTCAAAGCTCCGCAAACTCTGATATCATATTCTTCTTCACAAGTGCACAAGATGGCAATAAATTACTAGATGATGAGAGATTAAGTTTGGCTGATGATCTCAAGAAAGTTCATGATCAAAATCAAAACAAGTCAAAGTGAACAAGCTCAATTGTTATCTAAAGATCACTTCAACAAAGTACTAGATGTAATATGAAGAATCAAAAGACTGCAAGCTGTAAGAGCTTAAGTCTAGTGTTTTCAAGGGTGACCTCCCTTAGGGGGAGATTGTTAGATATGAGTAAAAGACTCAGTTACCCTGTATATTTATTGTTTATAATAGTTTGTAGTTTAATAGTTAATCGTATGTCTTTCGGTTTTAAGCCGGGTACTAATACCCGGTATTTTGTAAAAACTATATAAGCCTCTTCCAACTTTAGAAGAGGTAGCTAGTCAATTTCATTTTCACTTTAAACACATACACTCTCTCTCTAAAATATCTCTCTATGTGTTACTCTCTCTAGAAACTAGCCTAACTCAAGAATCATCACCCGTGTTATGAAATAAACGATCCTACAAGATTGAAAAGCGAGGATATGAACTCACTAAGTCTTTGAAAAGTAATCACATTGTTATAAAATAAATAAGTATGTAAAAGAGTTTGTGAACAAGCATGTATCCCCCTTGCGGGTTTATAAAACATGTAAATAAGTAAAGGCGAGGTTATGAACTTCACCTTAACAGGGAAATCTGATTAACGGCAAAAGTATATCAACGCCGCCAAAGTGAGTTGTATGGTTAGCGCGCTCACGCGCGTCGCGTAACCTCGGGCGGAAAGTATATCAACTTGAAAGAAAGCAGCTTTGTCACGTAACCTGGGATAATATATCGAGTCTTAGGAAGATTGTACTCTAGAATTTGATTCTAAGAGTTTAATATTGTTATAAGTTTAATTGGAGAGTTTGGAATTATTGTATCACCGTTTGGGCCATCATAATTCAGAGGTCATTCAGTAAACATTTGAGGAGCTAGGGCACTTTTAATCGTAAACCCAACAACTCAGTCAGAACGTAATTCCAAGATGAAACTTCTTAATATGAAGCTCTCTAGTATTGTGATACGATATAATCGGTTTTAAGCGTTTTGATCAATATCTGGAATGATGAAGGCACGACAAGCGTTTAATTAAAGTTTGCGTTTCATAATGTTTTGAACATGTTTTTATACTTTTTCAAAATGTTACATTTTAGACCCTTAAGAATGAAAAATGGCAAAATATACCCTTGGAGTTTGCACTTTTACGAGTTTGGTCCTTCAAGTTTAAAAGATGTACAAAGTAAACCTTGCACTTTGTAAAGTAACATAATAGACCCCTATAATTATAAATTTAGAAATATGACAAAAATCGTCCTTTTAGTTATAAGTTTCAAAAAGTTACGATATATACCCCTTGTATGGATAATATTTACAAAACAAGTTCGAATTGCCATGCAAGCTTATTTTAAGTTTCAAAATGATGTTTAAAGGTTATAGATTATTAATATAAGCTAAAATATGAAGATTTAACATAACGAAAGTTTAAAATAACTATTCGTTAGGCTAGAATCAAAACGAGTCGTTTTAGGGTTTTATAACGAAAACGCGTAGGTTTTTATTTCAAATTCCTTCAAGACTTGATAAAGTGGTTATAATAACATTAGTTAAGCATGTTAGGATAGATTATAACAACATTTAACCATTATAACATTTAGTTTTAAGAAAAACATAAAATTAGGGTTTCGGGTGTACGGTTTTGGATCAAAATGGAAAATGAGCATGAATTGAGTTATAAAACTTTAACAAGAGTTTATTTAGGATCATATGAACATTATAAGAGTGTAGGAGCAGGTATGAAGATCATAGAACCTGGGTTTGAGCTTATAGCATGGAAACGGGTCGAAATCAGGACTTTTGCACTCGTACGCCTGGAATAACGACTCCAGGGCTTCTTTTCTTGGTTTCTTTTGCTTCACTTCTGATCTTGAGATTTATTAGGACCTATTAGGAACTTATTTGAGCAAAGGATTGCTGCTATGATGGGTTATAGAGGAGGAAGTGGGGGATGAGTTGAAATGAACATGGTTCGCCCCTATTTATAGGTAGATTTCAACTTGGAGGCCAAGGTAAAAGGGTGAGGTGTCATATTTCTATTCTAACTGAGTTAGAGAGTCTAAAAGGGTAATATAGAGGGTCTAGGGTGATAGAGAGGTGATGACTTACCACGGCAAGACTTAGGTACCAAGGTGATGATGTGGTATCTTTTCTAGTCAAGAAATGGTGAAGATACTTGTTGTAGCTGCTGGGTAAGCTGCTATGGAGCATGTGGGTGAGTCACAAGGTGCTTAGATGCAAAAGAAAGTTTTAAAAAATGGGTCAATTTGCAAGGTTATGGGTCGCTGGTCAAATAAGGGATGAATAGGGTTTTTAGGTTTGCATTTCGTGTACTCTTGTGATATAATGATAGATATATGTTCACAAGACTTGTATTAAGGATTATTAACAAGAATTTATAGGTGGTTTGGGTTAAAAATGAGTGAAAATGAGTAAACGGGCCGAATGTTCATATTAGGGTTCGTTTAGGGTTTCTTGGATTTATTTCGTGTATAATTGAAATGAAATGATAAAATGATGATAGAATATGATTGGTAATGTTGTAAAATAAGTTATGACAACTTATTTGAGTGTTGGTTGAGGTTTAAAATGGATAAAAATCAATAAACGGGTCACGGGTTAGGGTTTTTAACTTGGATTTCTTGAAATTTCATGAAATAAGAATGAATATGGATTGTAAATGAAGTATATGACTTGCTTGTAACTTGTACTTGATAGATTTTACAAGATTACTTAGGAAAACGGAGGTAAAATGGCTATTTTAGATGTCGTGCATTAATGACTTATACACTATGCTTTAAAGGACTTGTACATTATTTTGGAGGGAACGTATATTCAAATTATATGTTATATAACTTATACATGAGCTTTGATTACTTGTACATTCCTCTTGGATGTTTACATTACCCAAAATTAGGGTTTAGGCATAAATGTTAACGGTTCAGGCTTATTTGGTATTATCGTCGTGAAAACTACGTTAAATAGATAACGTATATGGTAAAATAGATATTAGATGTTATGATGTTTGCTTGACATATTCATGGATATAGATTACATAGGTCGTTTCATGAGCATGTTTACTTTAGAAATGTAAACTAAGTTACATAATTGAATGGAATGAAACGAAATTTTTTTCCCGTAAAAAGTAGTACTTAATAAAGTAAGTAGATATTACATTGATAAAGATACTGGAAAATTACGGGTTGTTATAACCAGTCATTCAACTGATGATTGTTATAGGATTCTTTATTGCATGAAATGAAAAAAAGAGGATCATAGGACCTCAGATCATGATATATAGGTTGCATCACTGAACAATAGTAAAAACTACAAGGCACACCCTTATCAGAATGCCTCTCGTTCCAAACAAATCCTAAAATCTAAGGAAAAGCCTTACCCACCATGCACTCACTGTGGCTTCAACAACCATCATCCTGATGATTGTAGAAATTACCCTGAGTATGAAATATATGGAAGTTATGACCATTTTACCTCAGGACACAATCGTGTCATTCATGTTATAGGAGGAGTACTAGCTGAATCCTCTCAGTCTAGTAAGTCCTCCATTAGAGTGAGTTGCACTACTTGTGGAAGTAATGTGCACTCAACCATTGACCATAATGATTTTGATCATTTTAAGAGAGGTGAGAAAATTCAAGCTACAAAAGCCAAAGAGCCCACAAAGAAGTGGGTTCACAAGAGAAACTAACCAAGTTTATTATTTGTGTAAAGACACATCAGGGAGCTCATTTGGTACCTAGACAGTGGATTCTCCAGGAGTATGGCTGGTGTCAAGAGTTATATGCATAAATATGTAGAGAAACCAGGTCCTAAGGTAGTGTTTGGTGATAACTCATCTTGTATTACTGAGTGATATGGTTTAATAAACTATGATAGTATAGTTTTCTCTAAAGTAGCTTTTATAAATGGTCTTAAATACAATCTAATTAGCATAAGTCAACTCTGTGATGCTAAATATATTATTCAGTTTGATGATAAGCAAGGAACAATCTTTAATGCTAACAAAGAAATTGTGTTGATAGCCCCAAGAAGAAATGATGTTTATGTCCTTGGCATGTCATCCCTGACTCCAAATAGAGCCTGCTTCTTTGCTAAAGCCTCTAAAAGTGTAAACTGGCTATGGCACAAAAGGCTATCAAATCTAAATTTCAAGAACATTAAAAAACTTGCTAAACAAAACAAAATTCTTTGGCTTCCTTCACTTTTTTATTCAAAGGATAAACCATGCTCAGCATGTGAAAAAGGAAAGCATAAGAGATCTTCTTTCAAAACTAAAAAAACTTCTCAATCAGGAAATGCCTGCATCTTCTTCATATGGATCTTTTTGGACCAGTCTGTATAATGTTCATAAATCATGAGAAATATACTCTGGTCATTGTTGATGAGTACTCAAGGTACACATGGGTTCACTTTCTTAGGAAGAAGTGTCAGGCAACTAAAATGATTATGTCTTTTATCAAGATGGTTGAAAACCAAAATGATGTAAAAGTTAAACAAATCAGAATTGATAATAGGACTGAGTTTAGAAACTCTGAGCTTAAGAGTTTTTGTGATGGGAAAGAAATTTCTCAGAACTTCTCTTCTCTCTATACACCTGAACAAAATAGTGTAGCTGAAAGGAAGAATAGAACTCTCATTGAGGCTGCTAGAACAATGCTGAATGGCTTAGTACTCTCTGAGCATTTCTGGACTGATGCAATCAGAATAGCATGTTATACTCAGAACATCAAACATTATCAAAAGACATGATAGGACTCCCTATGAGATATTCAGAGAAAGGATCCCTGATATCCGCTATTTTTATGTATTTGGATGTCATGTGTTTATTCATAATCACAAGGATCATCTAGGAAAATTTGATGCAAAAGCACATGATGGATATTTCCTAGGATACTCATTTAACTCTAAAGCATTTAGAGTCTCCAACATAAGAAGACAACAAATATAGGAGACTTATCATGTTACATTTGACGAGAGTATGGAAGCCATCAGGTTTACAAATACTTCAGTAGATGAAATCAGAATAAATGATGCTTCTAAATATCCTCCTAATGAATTTCTTCAAGAGGATGACCCATCTAGACAATATCAAGCAAATTCTAATACTTCATACTACATCATCCCTCATGGTCGTTGACTTACTAAACTCACCCAAGAAACTCATGTCCCTAAAGTGGTTACTTCAAATGAACAAAATACACCTCATACTAAGGATGTTGAAGGTCCTCCTAGCCTAATAAATACTGAAGGGACACAAGTACAAGAAGTTCAAACTAAACAAATCAATCATCAACCCACTAAAGAAACTTCAAGAAACAACACTGAAACCTCGATACCTATCATTGAACCTTTAGTCCCTGAAGTACCTCAGTCTCAAAGCATCCATCATGCATCAACAAGTTCATATCCTGTTACTCAAGATAGATGGTCACGAGATCAACACACTGAACTTGTAAATATCATTAGTGATCCTAGAGAAGGCATGCTTCTAAGAAATATGGCTATTAAACTTATAGATGCCTCAGCTAGTGAATATCTATTTGTTGACTTTCTCTCTAAGATAGAACCTAACAAGGTGTCTGAGGCATTGAAGCATCCAGGATGGGTTGATGCAATGCAAGAAGAATTGAACCAGTTTTATGAAAACAAAGTCTAGACTCTTGTTCTACTCCCTTATGGAAAATTATCCATAGGCTCTAAATGGGTGTTCAGGAATAAGAAGATAAACATGGAATTGTTACCAAGCACAAAGCAAGACTGGTGGCTCAAGGTTATAGTTAGGAAGAAGGAATTAACTATGATGAAACATTTGCACCAGTGGCAAGAATGAAAGCCATCAGGATATCTCTTAACTTTGCTACATACATGAACTTCATAGTTTTCCAAATGGATGTCAAAAGTGCCTTCCTAAATGGAAAACTAAAAGAAGAAATTTATGTGAAACAACAACCTAGCTTTGAAAGTAGTGAGTTCCCTGACAATGTCTTAAAGCTTGAAAAAGCCCTTTATGGACTAAAACAAGCACCCAGGGCATGGTATGAAACTTTATCTACTTTCCTTATTCAAAATAAGTTTGTCATGGGAAGAATAGATAACAACTTATTTATCAACATGGCTCAAATATATGTGGATGCCATCATATTTGGCTCAACAAGTTATAAACTTTGTAAACAGTTTGAAAAACTAATGACAAAGAAATTTGAAATAAGTATGATGGGAGAACTTACTTACTTCCTTGGACTGCAAATCAAACCGAATGACAAAGGAATATTTATTTTTCAAGAACATTACACTAGGAACTTACTGAAGAAATATGAAATTTTTGATAGTTCCTCAATGAAAACATCATGGTTGCTCCAAATAACCTAGATCCTGACCTTTCTGGTAAACCAATCAATGAGACCTTGTATAGAGGAATGATTAGATCCCTGATGTACTTAACTACAAGCAGGCTAAATATATAATTTCTTTACATTGTTATGTATAAGATATTGGCTCCAATCCAAAAAGAATCACTATCTCATTGTTGTGAAAGGATATAATGGGTACTAAACGGTTACTCATCCCTTAGCGTATATGGTATCCAAAATGCTCAAGATTTGATCTGAAATGATACTTAGACTCAGACTATGTGATTGGTTCCTTTTTAAGCTAAACCTTTTATATATATAATATATAATAAAATATATATAATAAGTATAATCTAAAAATAATCAATGAAACCGAGAAGTAGTATAGAAAATTCCCGGGTCTTTTTTCCCTGCGAGGCTGTGCTGAAAATTCGATACAGTCGGAATTTAGGTTTGAATGAGATTAATGATTTGGGAGTTTGAAAAACCTAATTAATCAACTGATAAGCAAAACGATAAGTAAAACCGTACAAAATATTTGACAATATATGAAAACGAAAGCGGAATCCCAAACAAGAGGTCTAAAACCTATACAATAATTCTTCAACATTTTCCCTAAAATAGAGATTTTTACTTCTAATCTATCTAGGTGGACTAATAATGAAGATGGAAAAAGAACTAGACGAAAAGGGAGTTTTAAATGCGCTATACAATGAAAATACAAAACGGGGCAAATCGTTCTTTAAAATGAGTTTTGTAAAAACGATCCTACTAAGATTCTATTCTTTCCTACTAATTATGGACCAAAGAAATTTTTAAAAAGAAAAATTTTTTTTTGTAATTTTTCTATTTTTTATGAATTAATTAAGATTTAAAAGATAATAAATTAAAAAAATAGCTAAAAGTAATTTTATATAATTCTGAATAAATTATAGAAAATGTTGATTAAAACTTACTAAGAAAATTGAGGGATAACCGAAAATGAGTTTTAAATAAGTCAGAAGCGCTTAACGAGCTTGTATATGCTAATTGGGCCAAAAAGAGATAAAACAAATAATGGTTGAGAGGCTTAACGGATAGCCATTACAGGAGTCCGAGGTGGTTAAGAGTGTGTGTGTTTAAAGGGAGGGTCGCAAGTGTAGAGTCTGGCCCCTTCTTTTTAGTACTGCGGACAGTGATTTTCTTAAATCAAGTATTGTTACACAAACTTATAAACATTCATGGAGCTTCTCATTTTTTTCAACTTAAAAACTTTTGTGAATGCTTATAAATAAGCTGGAAAAAGGGCTCAAAGTTTGGGCAGAGGGCTTATGAGCTTAAAGGCTTAATATGGCTTTTTCTTTTTGACTTTTTAAGACAAAAAAGCAAATGACAAGCCATAGGCAATAATAACAGACGTTATTTTACACTAATAAGCAATAACAAACTAATAAAAAAAGCATAAACAAAAAAGCAAAACAATAAGCTACTATAGGAGGCAGACTTGCCTTTTTAACACTAAAGGATCTATAAGAGCTAAAATGACAGCTAATAAGTAGCTAAGTAATGTAAATAAGAAACATAAGCTATCTATATAAGCCAGAAACAAACAGTAATAAGCAAAATAATTAAGCCAACTAAGCCAAGAAACCAAAATAAGCTCTAACTGAACTTGCAGCAAAACAGTCCCAAAAGGCCATTTTGGGATATAAAACACTAAGCAAATAGCGAGGGGATTAGGCTTGAGCTTGCCTGAGGGCTATATGAAAAGGCTATATAGGATTTCAAGAAAAGCCAACATGTTAAACTAACTGAAACAATTAAGCCACTGAAGAGTGGCTTGATACATTTGTCATTGCACTAGGGCAGTTTGTAAGGGAATTTTTTTTAAAAAAGTGAGCTTAAAAATAAGTATACTAATAAGTCTAACAACAAAAACGTAGCTGAAAGATTGAAGTAGTTAAAATGATACTTGTGCATAAAAAATAGGTTCTACTACAACCTTAAAACTACTTGTTAAAATGGGGAACATGAAATTCAGCATTTTTTGACTTTTTGAAAGACATAAAACTATGTTGACAGTTTTTGTGCAAAACTGCTAAGTGTACACATCGGGACTTAACTTATACTTTTGTGACACTCAATAATGACACATTTGAAACTTAAACTCAGGTTACAGAGTTGTTAATAAGCGCTTTCGAACCTTTTTTTTAACCAACAGACTTAAGGAAACATTTAGAAAACTTGAATATCACTTTTGGACTTAAAAACTCTGGAAAACAGACTCTAATTGGCTCAATAAAGTTAGCCAAAGTTGGCCATATTATTGGCACAACCCATATGATAAAAATTTAGACCCATTTTAGACTCCTATACCAAACACCCATTTTATTATTTTTAGACAGATTCATAAAGCTATTTACAGGGATAGATTTAAGGCTCAATTTTTTGAAGATAATTATCAAACATTAACTAATAAGCAATAAAAAGTAAAAAGCAAAAGCAAATAAGCACTTGAAAAAGCAAATAAGCAATAGGCATACAATAGATTATTCAAGGCACGTTTTTTCATCTTACTCCACAAAATCCTATTAAGAAAAACTAAACAAAAAGTAGCATAAATATAACGCATTAATCAAGTGAAAATCAAGCATTAATAAGCTAAATAGTTGTTCTACAGGTACATAGACAGAAAATTTTAAGCGTATTGTACCTTTGAGTCCTTGCTCCAAAACTAGGACGTAACAAAACTAAATAGATCTAAAAACCTGCCAAGTTATAAATAAGCTTTGCTACAAACCCAATGAGCCATCCTTGTCTGCTCATTCATCCAATAAGCTTATAATTCAGCACCTTTTTTTTTCTTTTTGATCTTTTAAATTTTTGTTATAAAAGTTAAACAGGTTAAAATTGCTTATATCGAGAGCTTAAAATGTGAGCTTAAAAGTAACATAAGAACGGTACATTAATTTCTATGTTTAACTAAATATACTTCAATTTCATTAAAGCTAAAACAGTTTACAGATATTTAGAAAATTAATAAGACAATGATTTAACAACAAAGGTTCACCTTTAAAACTGATATTAAAACTAAGATGCCATAACTGGTCTTACAAATGAGCTTATTTATATAGGTATCGAAGCGTATAGGTCTTGTTCTCTTTGGCTCCTTCCTGGTTTCTTTGTAAGAGCATCCGCTAATTGTTTTTGTTGTGTGAGGTGAACACAAAGCCAATCTGAACCCTTCATTTTTCTTGTTGCCAAAGGTGAATCATCTTAGCCGTATGATTTCTTGAGCCAATGAGAATTTGGAGGATTGCCAGCATGTACAAAGACCATGTGGGTGTGGGGTTTTGTTATTGTGATGGTTTTGGACGTTTGGGGAAGGAGATGAGGTCTTGTGTGTTAGTGACAGGGGTGGGGTTTGGTGCTTGGCGTGGGAATGGGTTGGGCAGATGTACAGTGTTTTAAACATAGGGTGGATAGTTTGTTGGTTTGTCCATATATGGCTTCAAGGATATAGGTGGTATTACAAATTCAGTCCATGTGGTGTTAAAAGTTTTGGGGTTTGCCATGTTTAGTCCCTTATTGTTATAAGGGTCTTTGCATCACACATCCTTGTGGGGTATAAGTTTAATCAGTTGGCCAGAATTTAACCTCTGTGGTATATCTTAGGTGAACTTGGCTGGTTTTGGAGGTCCATCAAAGTGTTTTCTTCTTTTTTCTTCATGAAATAGTTGGAATTTGGCAATTTTGGCCCCTAAACTTATTTCTTATTATGGCTTCGGGTTTGACTTTTGGATTTTGTCGAGTTGACTTTGGTTGATTGGGCTTTGTTTGACTTTGTCTTTACCATGCTTTGTCATTCCGTGCCCCGGTCTTTAGTCGTGTTGGCATCTGTTTTTCTTCCTTTTATTAGATATCGTCATTGCACAACACAATTCGCAAAACAAGCATTTTTTGCTATTTTAGTAGTTTGTGTTTATTTTAGCTTGTCTTTTAAAGGAAAAGGTAGTGTTAATTAAACCATCATAGCCCTATGCTAGTTGCAATATGGACAAAAAAAGCACCTCAAACTCTAATTGGTTTATTGGAGTGCTAAGAAATAACAGTTAGTGGCTATGTCCTTTGTTGAGGCTGAATATGTTGCTGCTGCTGGGTGTTGTGCAAACATCTTATGATGAAAATAACTTTGTGGAAATGACATCATTTTAAAAATTTGGTACCCATTTTTTTTTTAAACAACACCATTAGTGTCCATTGGCTATATCCAAGACAATCAGTCCTTATTCATGACCAGATATTGTGATAGATGTTATTTCAATCAGGACCAAATCTCATAGAGTTATTGATCTAAAAGGAGATATTGAATTACACTTCATCCTAATTGAGTATCAGCTAGCTAATATCTTTATAAACCCCTAGATGAACCTACTTTCATAAGGTTGAAAGCTGAGTTCGGCATGCGTAACATTGATTGATTAGTCTCCCTTATCAATCATGTTCAGTATGGTGTAAATATCATTCTCTTCCTAAAACCTTCTCCCTGAAAAACAAATGTGACTCCTAAGACACTGAGAGATACATTAAATGAAGTAACTAAATACTCCAAGTTTTTAGTTACTTTAATTTCCTAGGTTGGTGACTGAACACACTAAATAAGGAACAAATATTCCTTATCTAAACTGTCACCAATAGTTATGGGTCCCACTTCCCCCATTTACACTCAAACATCCCACTAAGCATTTAATACTTACTCTCAAAAATAATATCCCTTCCCAAAATGTCTTTACACTTCCCACCTAATCCGTTATCCCTACGTCATGTGGTATGTGCTTAAATACACATATCTTTTACCTAATAAAATGAGCTAAAAAGACCAATAATTACAGAAAAATGCATTATATTTGTTTGTATTGTAAATTATGTCTTGTAGGTAACGGATATTGCACAAAAGGACAAAAAACAAAGCAAAACAGATAAAACCGAGTATGGGAATAGAAAGAGTATGAGAAATCGAAGTCGAAGGTGAATTGATCTTAAGTCTTAACCAATTCCAATCCTGTTAATCCTTTAACCTTAAAATACCCTAAAACTATTACAAAGTTAGTCCTTGGGGATTAACACCATCAGTCCAAACTAAATTGCACCGTTAGTCCTTTCCATTATACCATTAGTCCTTAACCTTAACTCTCGTTAATCCATTAAACTTATAACCTCTATCCTGGCTTAAAATATTAAACCAAGCCTAAGTCAACCCCCCTTTTTTACCTAGTCAATGGTCAAGACTTATACACCCGAGTCAAAATTACTATTCATGTTTCTCCTTTCCCTCCCTTGTTTTACCTTTTACACAGGGCAATTCACACAAGGTAAAACAATCATTCACCCATACTCGCCCCGTCCTTTTAAAAGCTCACATGACACAAGCAATGATGCAATGGAATGATAGCTTGGCGATCCCAAGCATATTGATTGGTTAAGAGACGTGGCAGCAAATTAAGGGCCAAAATTATGTTGCTTGGAGAATAATCAAGATTGAAGGGCCAGGATTGATTGATGAAGAGCGTCTTAAGGTTCTGGATCCTTCCCTTCATCTCTATATAAAGAGACCTCCTTAACACACAGGAGTCGTCTAGTTTTTAGCTTATTTTTAATATTAGTAGCTTATTTGGTAACGTTTAGCTTATTGTTTTTATGTAATTTACTTTTCATCAGCTTATACTCTTTTTAAAGATTAATAAAATTCAGTTTTCATTTAAATTGTGTTCTTAAATATATTTTTTACTTTTCTTCTATGAATTTTGATTTGAATATGTTTAAATAATAGCTATTAAGTGAATAAGCTCTTTGTGTTACTTCATAAGCTAGCTTTTACTCAGTTAAAGCCCATAAAGCTTAACTGAATTGTTACTTCACCTTAAATCTCCCCTAAAATATACTCAGCTTATGTGGATGATAAGCCAATTTATGGTGGGGCCTATCGGAACCTCAGGGGGCTTATTGGACAATACCAGCTTATCTTGATAAAGTTGGAGCTTTTGTAGATAGTGGGAGCTTTGTAGATAAGCTCTGTGAGCATATAATACCTATTTGAGCAAAAGGGAAATTGTGTGTTCTACTTTTCTAATTTTATATTTAGCTTAAATTTATGCATTGAGCTTATTTTTTGCTTATTGTTGCCGTTATTATTGTTTATTATTGTTTACTTAGACTTATTAATGCTTAAAAATTGTTCTGCTACTTAGTTAGATTCAATTAGTGACTTGGAGTTTTTAGCTTAAAACTGTTAAAAAACCAAAAACAATATGTTATTGTTTAGTTTATCAGTTAATGATATTAGTCTTTTTCTTGTGCTTATTAATGCTAATACACTTAGTCTATAATCTGATTTTATAATTTTAAGGTTCAATAGTTTTATATAAGCTTAAAATGGTTTTTTCTAATTTTTAAAGGGGGTGTTTCGGCACTAGCAGTACTAACTTGAGTTTGTTCTGTTAGTTGGCTCTTGAACACTTAGTCCAATTTTTTAAGCTCTAATTAATTTTAAATTCTGTTTATTCAAGTTTTTATTGTTTAAAATTCAATTTCAGGTTCAAAGTAACCATGGTTTGAATTCTGAGTTTTTCTATGTTGATTACAATGGCATTCTGATTTTATCATTGATTAGTGGTCATCCTGATTTGTTTTCATGATTGTATGAGTTTAAATGCAGTAGGAGTATGTTGGTTTAGTCTGTGCCTTGTTTTTTTTTCTTGTTTAAAATGATTAAAATTGCATTTGATGTCAAATTCAAGCTTAAAAAGTTAATTTTCAAGTTCAAATTTAGAAATATGTAAATGTTTGTTTTAGGAATCTAATTTTGATAGATTAAAAACTCATGAGACATCAAGCTTGGTCTGTTTCAGGTTTTTAGTTTTCAATTCCATCCTTTTAGTAGACTTATTTATAGGGCTGCACTTTGCATTTCTTAAACTTCAAAAATCCTAAAAAATTAGTATAGTTACTGTCAGTTTTTAAGTCTTCTTTTTCTAGCTCATTTCTAATCATTTTTTAATCTTGTTTTTATGTGTTATTTGGAAGCTTATCTCAATCTGTTTTGGTCTACAACTTATTATCTAGTGCTTATTTGGTCTTATTTAAAGCTCATAGTTGGCCATTTTCATTTGAATCTGTCCTATTATAGTCAGCATATGATTTAGCTTTTGAGAGGTTTTTAGCCAGCTTTGTTAGCTTATTCTCTGTGATCATTTTGCTATTAGGTCTTAGTAGATGTTAGAGTTCAAGATTATTAAGCTTTTATTTTGGCTTATCTTGAGTCTTAAAATGATCACAGTCTAGCTTTTAAGTGTCATAGTTTAAATTAGGTAGTCTGTCATCTTTAATAGCTTTTCTGGCTTATCTATAAGTTTTAGTTATAAGCTCTTTTTTAAAGTTACTTATGTCACCTGGTCTTTAAGTTTTGCAAAATGTTTTAAAAAATAAAAAAATATATAAAGGATAGGTTCCAGGACTCAAACCTGCGAGGTCGGGGAAAAAAAAATAAATCCTACCCTTCATACACACACTCACTTACCATTGCGCCCTTGGATCCTTTTTACATAAGTCCCTTGGGCCACTAGGGTTAATATAATGTGTTTCTAGTTTATGCTTTATAAATAGTATTTGCTTATTCTTTATATAGCTTAATATGAAGGGCTTATTTCTGTTTGTATTTTTTTGAGCTTCTAAATAGTTAAAAAGTACTTTCAATAATTTTTCTAGAATTTTTATAATTAGTTTATCATTTTTTAAATCATTTTTTCTAGATTTAAATGTTTTTAATTCTAATAAATTAAATATAAATCAAAAAAATACAGTTCTTTTTCGCAGTAATTATTTTTCATCATTTAGGACTTTTAAAAATTTAATTTACATTCGTAGGGCTTAAATTTGATTTACTTGCTTATTTAGTCGCGTTTTAGGATTCCCGTTATCGTTTTTAGCTTAAATCCTTAATTTCCTTATTTGTTTGCTTAACTTTACTTGTTTTTGCATTACATTTGTAGAAATAGAAAACCAAATCAAAATCTGAAACTATTCAATTCACGCGATCACAAACTTAGTCGATTCTCAATTCGCACTTCGTCGAGGAAATGACCCGGGAGGTTTTTAAATTTACTTTGGTTAAAAGTAATCTTCTTAAATCCTTACGGAATACTTTTTACTATACTATTATTGATATTATCCGTTTATACGTATTGCAAACGGATCGTAATGAGACGCAGTCTAAGGTAGCCGCAAATGTCAAAGTTAGTTCCTAATAGAGATCTAGTGATAGCTATGAGAGGATGAACGGTACGGCGCAGGATCACATCCGTGATCTTATATACGTATTGGAACGAATCATCATGCCTGCAAAAAGTGCATGACAAATAACGGCTATACAGTTGCCGTAAAATACAGGATAGTGATAGTTGTGGGTGGTGGCATTTAATACGGGATATCAAACATTTTTTTAACTCTTTCAAAATAAAATTTTAAAAAATGTAAAACCTTTTTCACATCTCACCTATAAATACCCCATCACAAGAAGAATCACATACAAAATCTTTACAAAGCAAAGAAACTCTGCAAAAAATTTCTCTCAAGAAAACTTGTGTGTGTTCTTCCTTTTTCGTGATAAAAACCCTCTTTCAAACTATTTTCTTGGTTAAGTACGCGTCAGCGATCTAAGATATCCATCTTAGTGACCATTCATCTTGATTACATATCAAAATTCCACGACAGCTATCTTAGTTGGATTCAACTTTATGACCATCTGGTTTTGATATTTGCCATTGTCATATTCAAAAATAACTTAAAAATGGTAGCAACCCAAGCAGTTAAATACGCCCCTCAATGTGGTGATATGACTGTTGAATCAGTCTAATTTCTAAGCAACAACTTTATGGGAAATTTATCTTACTCATAAAGTGTCCCAGCCTACAAAGAAATTTATAAGTTCTTAATGAATTGCCCACTGGTTGAGGCTTTTACAAAAACACCCTCAGTATTATACCAAAACTTTCTCAGGAAGTTCTGGTGTACTGCTGTGACTTCAGACCTAAATTCACCTGCTGATAACTCTGAGGCTTGTCCTCTTAAGGAGTTTATAATCAAGTTCACAGTGATGAATGGCAAAAAGTCATTGACCCTTTTATGAATCCACAAGATTTGATTATAACAATGGCCAGTATGTTGGCCTTCCCTCTCCTGAGCTTGTTAAGGCTGAATTGGCCAAGATTGCTACAAGTGCAGCACTGGTTCAAAGAACCCCTGTCCTGAAAACCTCATTTCTTATGGCTTAGAGGATCCTTTTAACTTTAGTTATTCAGGTCCTCAGCGAGCATTATTCCTCTACTAAATAGTTAAATTCCATTCAATAGTTACTAGCCTATTGTCTCCTCACAGGGACAAAGGTTTATATAGGAGAGATCATTTATAGTGATCTCGTAACCAGGCTCACAGCCAAAACTAGGCAAAAATACGTTTCTTATACTATATTTGTCTCATGTGCTCTTCAAGTGTTACTGGGTACCAAATATAATCAGGACAAAAAATTTAGTAGTCTTTCTAACGTCCCGAGTCAATCAAATTTTACAAAGGACCTGTTAGCCTTACTATTTTGTGAAGTTGGCGTCTTACATGTGAATTGGACTAGCTATAGACCAAATGCTATACGCAAGGACTAATATTGTATAAGTGGAATAGATAGCTTAAGATAGGCCTATATAAACCCCTCATGACTCTCCATGAAGGCTTTGGACGTTCATTATATTTTTACTTTCTATCTAATATTCTCTTTGTTCTTCACCTCTCTCTACTTTCTCTCACTAAAACGATATGTCTTATCTATGTTCTTTGATCACCCAAGACCCCTCTAAAGGTGTTTATTAATCATGTCAATTGGTATCAAGAGCTAATTAGGGGTGTTTTGTATTGTGTTTTTTTGTCTCGTGTTTATGGCTTATTTTAGCTTATTCACAGCTTATTTCGTGGCTTATTTTCTACTAAAAAGACACGGCTTGAGCTTATTTTTGTGGTGTTTGTTAAAAGGTTCAAACTTTATCTCGTGTTTTATCATTCATAACGATTATGTAAAGAAAAAGGTTTGAATCTTGTTGTTTGTGTGGCTATTTGTTTTGGCTTACCTCAAGCTTATTTCATACGTATTGGGTAAATGGCTTATTTCATAATTTTTCCAAGCTTATTTAAAGCTTACTGTCCAGCTTATAATGGTCTTATTTCTGTGACTTATATGGTGGCTTGTTTTTGGCTAAACTGCTTATTCATTATTTTTGGGCTTATTTTCTTATGAATATTGCGGTTTAAACACGAAAAAGTTGACAAGATCCACAAAAATAGAAAAAATGACAAAGGGACGCATATCCATTATTTTTGGAAAAGTACATGGGATTTGATCTTTTTAGGTGATTTGGCTTCCAAATCCAGCGGTTTGACATAGGTACTAGGCGGTTTGACCATCAGGTCTCGCAATTTGAGTAGCTAACCTAGGTTGTTTAAGCTCTCTTTCACGTGGTTTGATCATTTAATATCCCGCGATTTGACTTAGGGAATTAGGAGGTTTACTATAATTTGGTCAGGCGATTTAATACCCACATCATGCGATTTGTTACCCACATCCTGAGTCAACTCAGTGGGTCAACTTGGTATTTACCAAGTTTAACCGGGTCAACTCAGTCAGCGAGTCAATCAAACCAAAAAGAAAAAGATAAAGTAATGGAAGTACATACTCAAATTAAACCACAACAATCAACATCAACAACAGCTTCACAACAACAACAAATCCAACCATGTCTATCCTAAACCCATCGTCACTTATCATCAATAAATCCAAAACTAATCTTATCCCTTCTCCACCAACATGACTCTAAACAATACAAAAGAGAATGATCTCAGTTCGAGTTTGTATTCAGATGTAACCAACCTTTAAAGGCTCAACAAACTCATTACATTATTTATTTATGATAAGTTGAACTTTTCCTTTTATAATTAAATAAATAATTAAAATATAAAATATATAAATATTAAATATAATATAATTATAATAAATATATAATTATAAAATATAATAAATTTATAAAATATATAATTATAAAATATTTAAATATTAATATATAAAATATAAAATATAATAATATAATATAATATATTATATATTAAAAATAAAATTATTATTTAAAATAAAAAAAATAAATATATAATAATATAATATATTAAAATATATATTAAAATATAAATTTAAATTATATAATAAAATATATATATATATATAAAATCAAAATAAAATAATTTTATAATAAACAAAATATATATTATTATATAAGTATTTATATAATTTAAATATAATATAATTATATTATAATATAATTATATAAATTATAGAATAAAAATTTAATATTTATATATAATAAAATAATATATATTAATAATATATTAATATATATTAAAGAGACTCAACAAACTCATTACATTATTTATTTATGATAAGTTGAACTTTTCCTTTTATATATCAAAATATAAAGATTGAGGTATAACAAATGTGTTACACTCCATCTTGATTTTGTTTAAGAAACAAAATCAACAAAAGTGGACCTACCCGAGACTCTCCAAAGGATCTTGATGTTGTGTTCTTGTATGCCTTGTATAAACAAATAAAGACGCGAAGGTCCTTGGTTTGGTTTTTATTAGTTAGAATCTAAAAGGGGTGTCTGTTTGGTGTTAGAGATGTGATAAGAAGGAGATGATGGGGACAATTGATATGTATGAGATAAGTTAGGGTTGTAAGTGAATCTGTAGATCTATAGTTGATGAAGAGGAGAGAGATGGGATATAGGTTTGCGATTGTGTATTGTGTGAGATTAGGGGTATGCTTATGTGAGCAATATTAAGGATTGGTAGATATATATCCCTAATTCTCTTAATGGATAGGACTCAATGGGTTTTTGGTAAAACTGACCTTTAACACAAAAAATATAGGCTGAGACAATGAATACACAGGCCGAGTTTTATTGAATCAGGATGTGGGCTGAGCTAATGCTCTTTTGGGCTTGTGTTATTTTTGGGATGAGATTAGGGCTAGTGTTATTGGATATGTCCGGGTTATTGGATTAAGCCGGGTAATAAAACAACATGTTGTTGGGTAATGTGAAGCAGACCGGGTTTATTACTTGAGCGGGTCGTTGTAATGCTATATTTATTGAGCCCAATATCTGTTACAACCACAACACATCAACAATCATTAACAACAACACAACAAACACAATACATTACACTAGAAAGATCCTTATTAAAATTCACCTTCACTTTTAAAGGCTAGTGTTGACTTGTTAGGATCACATAAATGGACCCGAACAAAGAAGCTTCGGTCACTCGAAGATACAAGACAAAAGTCTAGCTCGTTAGTTGGTTAATTAATTAATGTTTATCAATGTAATTGGGCTAACAAAGAAAAAGCCTGAAAAGCCCAACAAAAGCCTAGAATGGGCATAACCTTGTTAGTATAAATACACCTAGTTTAGTAAAAATTTAGGTTAGCAACTTGATAATATTTTTCATCTTTAGAGTTTGTAGCAACTCTTAATTTCTCTCAATCATCAATAAAGTTCTTAATTTTATGCATCTTGATTCTACACTTTATTGTTAAGGATTCGTATGAATGATCATGGAACCTACAATTGGTATCAAGAGCCTACAAGATTGATGGATTGATTTGTTTTGTGTTTTTTTTTACTATTGATTTTCGAAAAAAAAAGAGGTTTTTGATTTCTTTGTTTTGATTATTTGTTTTTTTCTTGATTCAAAGATGGTTTTATGTTTAATCTAGTATCAATCAAACCATCTTGTTAGCAATCAACGATCTCGTGATTTTCTTTTGTTCATTCTTTTTGGTTCGAAAAGTATTAAAAAAAAGGGGGGTCTCGTTTTGATCGTGTTCATGGTCTTGGTTCGTGTTGTATAGCAAGAAAAAGGGTCGTTGGATTCGTGTTTTGTGTCCACCG
>BQNB010018347.1:0-33733 GCA_026074375.1 Tanacetum coccineum
ACTGACAAGAAATGAAGAGACAAGTACAAGTGATGAATGAAGGCTAATCTCAAAAGCCGGATCAGCCCGATACAAGAAAAAAAAGCAAATGAAAGCCCAAGGATCAATGTTGACAAGTTTCAAAAGTTTAAAGGCTCATTTGGATGTTTTAAAAGTCAGAGGACTAAAGTTGTCAAAGATGGAAAGATTGTTTATAAAGAGGAAAAAGAAGAAAGAAACCACAAGGGCCTGTTATGTCAAGTTTGAAAGTTGTTTATACACTACAATTGTTGGAATGAAACGCAAGGACTGTTTTTGCATTATTCCCTAACCGCTTCCCAACTAATTTTCCCGCCCAATTTCCTAACAAACCCACCTTCTCCAAAAACCTTCCCTGCTCATCCACACTCATCTAACCTCGTATTTTCCTCACCTCCACATCACTACGCGCACGTGTCAAGCCCTCATTGGCTCGAATACTTCATCAAAGTCATCCAACGGTTTAAAATCAAACTCAAGAGATCCAAGGGCTAGGAATGGGTGTATGTTTCATCCTCTCATCATCATCTTTCTATAAATACAAGCTCAAGCCTTCAGAGTTAGGGAGTTAATTTTTAGATAGTTTAAATTTCTTTTATATTTTTCAAATTCGTGTACTGTTCATTAAGTTCTTTGTAAATCCTTTCAATTTCAGTTTAACTTTTTGTTACAACTCTTGTAATTCTCATTTCTAATAAATAAAGCAATTTGAATTTAGTTTGTGTTCAAATTTTCATGTCTTAAGCCGTTTTTAGTCATTAAGCTTGAAATAAGCAAATTTTAGCTTATTGAGTTTACTTTAGTTCTGATTTTTTTTCAAATGTTATAAAAACCTTTTAAATACTATTTTAGTCTATTAAGTGTTCATTTCTATTCATTTGAATTCAATTGAGTTCAAATTGGGAGCTTATTGGAAGAATAAGCTATATAAAGCTTATTGAGGTTTAGAGGCTTTGGAAGCCATTAGGAACATTTAAGCTGCTACTCTTGGATAGCTTAAGTGTGAAGGTTCTTCAATTCCAGGTTTTATCTTGTGTGTTTCATTTAGCATAAAATTAGCTAATTCAATCAGCTTATTTCTTTATTTTTCTCTGTGTTAAATCTTGTTTAGACTTGTTTAGCTAGTTTAGTGATTCAAATGCATTGAGTAGTTATAGTTTTAATTCATTGAGAACTTAAGAGTTAAATTCTGTCATTTAGTACTAATAAGCTAGGAGAGAAAGTAGCTTATTTCTATAAATAAGGTGTAGGTTTTAGTCTTAAAATAGCTTAATTAGGTGATTTCTAGTGTGAGTGGATAAAAGAATTTAGCTGATTTAGTTTTTAAAATAGTTTTTAAGTACAATAAGTTTTGACAGTTAGAATTAAGGAGTGTTTGGATTTAGGTTAATTTGACTTTTAAAGTCAAAGAAAACCTGTCAAAACTCTTTACAAAGTTGAGTTTAGTCATTTTAACAAGTTTAGAGCAGGTTTTAAAAGTTAGATAGTTGCATTCACAAATTTAGAGTTTAAAAAAGTTTTGAAAGCACCAGGACAGTTTTAGTTTAAAGTAGAATTTGAAGATTTAGTGATTTTTAGCATAAGAGTGTTTAAGTTTGGTTTGTGTAAGATTAGGTACAATTAGTTAGTGAGTGAATGAGTTTTAAAGAAGAAGTTTAGCCTGCAATTAGGTTTTTGGTCAATCACATCAGCAACAACAGTTACTGCTGATTGTTGCTATACACTTTTCTAGTGGCCTTTAAGCATTCATAATTAGAAGTTAGAGTTTGGTATTAAGCATATTATTAGTATTCCATGAGTTTTACAAAATTCATCATTTTAGATTTCATTTTAAGCTTTCAATTCTAGCTTATTTTTCCTGCAAAAGTGGAATGGCAGCATTTAGACTCCTAGCTTATTTCTTTTAATTTTCTACTTTCTTGTTGTAATTGTTAAAATCATTTTATCTAGATTCATTCAAGGTTTATAGTTTAGCTTATTTTCAAAGTTTAAGCTTTTAGGATTTAGATTTCAGTCCTTAGTTAATTAGTTATTTGTAAAATTTCTTCAGCTTTAGGATTTAATCTTTGAGGGTAGTTAGCTTATGAAATTTAGCTTAAATTTTCAGTCAATATGCTGGATTTTTTGATTTTCTTAAGTTTCATATTTCTTGTTTATACAATTGTATACCTTTAGCTTATTTCTTTCTAGACATACATAGTACATAACTTCAGCTCCATTTAGCATCTTTTAGTTTTCATTTTCAGTAACTAATAAGCTAGAAATAAGCCAAAGATTGAAAAAGTTAGTTAAGTAGTAGTTACTGTTGTGCAGTTTAAAAAGCTAGATTTTTAGCTTATTCAGTTGTTCAAATAGTACTCAGTCTGCTTTGTTAAAGTTGTAGAGATTAAGCCCAAGTCCAACTTTTTCTGTAGGTTTTAAGTTTTTGTTATTTTCAACTTATTTAGATTAAGCCATTATAAGCCATATCGTAGGGTAGTTTTGAATATTTCCATAGTTAAGAGGGATAACCGTACTTATACTAGAGTGTTAAATTCCATCGCACAGTTACACCGCTCCTGCGCCTTTGTACTTTCCTTTATTTGATACATTCTCTAACATCTGGTTCTTTTGGGGGAAAAATAAAATAGATTTAAAATTTTTGAAATTAGTTTTTATAAAATTAGGGTTTAGTTTTTATTTGTAAAAATTAGGGCCCTTAATTAGCTTTATATAAAAATTAGGGCTTTTTGTTCCATTTGATTTCTGCACCTCTTAAGTAGTTAAAATTCATTTTTCCTTATTTTTCTAGTTAAAATTGTATTTTCTAGGAATTTAAATAGGTTTTAGTAATTTCTCTTTTCTTCGGATAATATCTCATAATAAAAATAGAAAAATTAGTTGAATAATTTTTTAATCTTTTTTGGTGATAGAATATTTTCTTTTTAAATTTAGTATTTTTGAAAAATAAAAGTAGAATTTTAGTGATAATTTTTAGAAAAAGTTTATTTTTAGTAATTCATTTTTCTTTAAAAATTCATAAAAAATTCATAAAAAATTCAAAAAAATAGTTTAAAAATTCTAATTCTTTTTCCTAAAATTTTCTTTTTAAATTTGTGATTTTTAGGATCTTATTTTGTTATTACGAAGGTGCCTTTGATTTCTAAAATTTCAGTTTTAGCTCACGTTTTTTAATTTTCGTCCTGCATTTAAATTTCGTTTTCCTCATATTAGTTAAGTAATGTTTTAGTCCATGCTATTATATTTTGTCAGTTTAATCTAAGAAGTGTCTTAAATTCCTTTATATTCTTAACTCGATATCGAATTATCACACCCATAATCTCTCAAATCACGTCCTTCTTGAAGGAATTACGACCCGTGTATTTAATTACTTTCCCTACAGTGTTTATATTATTTACTGGTTATCTTGGTTAGTGCAAGCTTCATTATGCACTCATAGAGATAATATACTTATACTCACCACGATTACTCTAGTGACATTTATTATCTGTGTAGTAGACTCCTGCCTTGAGATAAATCTTGAGGAAATTATTTGGTTCCATGTAGTTCATCTAACAACTCGCTCTACCATTGGTATGACGGACAAACCTCCCGTCAGGGTAGTGTGTTCCTATTTAAGTGCTCTATAGTCCTCGATAACACATCACTTTCACCCACCGTCTTTCTTCGCTTTAATAATACCACAAAGAGAGCAATAATAAGCACTAGTTACTCTTGGCCTGGAATTTATTCCCTATGCTATAACAACTCTTTTGTTAACTTGCTCTCGTGTGACATGCCTTTTGTAACAAAGTGGTATATATAAGGCCTCAAATTTGACGGGTATTAACACCTTCTCTTTAAGGTTTATTTTATGATCAAATCCCTTTATAAATGTGGAAAGGACTTGTAGGATCAACACATGAACATGGATTGTATTTTGCTTAAACAAAATTTTGGATTGCGTGGCTATATTTTTGTGAAACAGGGGATGGTGTATTTTAGATGTGGATTGGGGTTAAATGGTTGAATTCTCCAATGTGAGAAGTAAAAAAACTTTGATCATGGATCATTCTCTTAATCTTCTGGTAGACTTTACTGTGGTTAATTGTTGCTCACTCACAGTTTGATTAACATTCTGCGAGGAACCCATTAGTTTTGTAACCTTTCTATCCATCTTTAGGAACTACTCAATGGATCTATTAATGATAATCAAATAAATCCACTTATACAGTAAACCATTGGATTCACCACAAAAAACTACCATCAAAAACCCTTTCCGTATTGGAATTAATAACACTTCTGGCAGCTGTAAATAAGCCCATTCATTGTTCCGTATTAGTAGTTGAGTAATACCATAGGTGTCAAATAATATCAGTTTTTTCTATCAGCTACCTTAACTGTAATGAGTTGTCCTCTTTACTAATCTCAATCCCAACTTTAATGACTCAATATAATTATCACATGAAAATTATAATTACTTTCCGTGATCGAATTACATCTGTAAGTTTCCTTCCTTTCCTCCACATGACAGTGACCCGATTGTCTTTATGATTCACCCCACTTAAGGCATTGAATGAAATTTTTGCCACAATTCAACCAAAATTGTTTGGTTCTTCAATCTCCCCTTATTCAGTATCTTCAATATCATTCGTTACTTCTAATTGCAGATTGATAAAGTTGTTGGTTCTTCCCAAGGACACCCTATTACCACAATACTTATTTCTCATCACAGCAAAAAAAAAAAACACTTAAACCCTTTGACATTTTATTCATCAAATTAAGCAGGAGGGGTTAGGGCTTTTTTTGGTTTGTAGAATTAATTGAAAATCGAGAGTCTGTTTTCGTCTAAAATTAAGGTGTAGGTATATTGGAATTAGATTTTGTTTTATTGTTGGTATGGTGTTGGGGTATGACATTACGCAGGGAATAATTGTTGATGTTGTTTTGAAAGTGTTGGTTGCTCAGGGTGGGTAAAAAAGGTGTTTTTTGTAGTTTTTTTTTAACTTGTTGCCTTCTTTAGAGTTGTTTTAGGGATTTTCGACAAAAAATGCTTGCTGCAAATTAGACAGGGTTAAACATCCTACACCATGTTTCTATAATATCTTCTTCCAAATCAACAATGAAGCAATCTGCAACACTATTAGCAGGTGCACAGATTGAAGTCTTACTAATAATCTCATCAAACAAATCATGATATTCAACACAGTCCGGTTTTTTTTATTCTTACCAATTCTAGACATAGTGATCGTTGTATGGTCCCCAAACTAGAGTTTTAAATTTCCTCGTAATTGATCCACACGTAGTGAGAAACACTTCACTCCTGTTTTTCATGTAACCTCTAGTGCAAGCAGAGAGCCTTTTTACCTTCTATAGGAACCTGACATCTACAAGGGACCTTTGTATCCTCTTTATACCTGGTCCAACTTAAAAAATTGTTCACCGTATACAAAAATCATGCTTTGTATCTATCACCACTAAAACGAGAAGGAAATTCAAATTTTGTTAACCTTGATGTAATATGATGTGCGACTTCCTCCATAAATCAACCAACACGGAGGATCCACTATTAGTATTTGAATTCGAACTAGGCTACTCTTTCCATAACAATTTTAGGCTTTGATTTTTGGGCGGTTTTATTGATTTGACATCAACTGAGTTGATTAATCCCGTCATTAACTCAGGTTAACTCAGCTATATTATGCTTTTTGACAACAACCACAACCACATCCCATAACAATTCTGATTATTATTAACTCGATTCTTGCCAGCACAAAATCTTCTAAAACAATTTTAAAGTATATACCCTCAGAAGTATGTGAATATACATGCTCAAACTGACTCGTCACTGATTTGAACGGACGCCGGGAAGGCTAAACCCGCCGTTGGTGGTGGGGTTACGCGTCATACTCCTCAATGTGACAGCTACTCTTTCAATCAATCAAAACTCTGATGATGAGGATTGTATGGTCTCTGATACCATTGATGTGTTCCACCTGATAACACAACTATTGAAATTGATATTGTTTTATTCAATCTTAAGGAACAAGGAATTAAGAATTGTCCCTGGGGATGAATAAAGTGAGACTGAGTTAAAGAGAATAATGTGCTGTTTGAAAAAGACTTAATTGACTTAATATAAAAAAAACTGAATTTATTAAGTCATATGAAATTTTTTTGTTAATGACTTAATTGAGAAAGATGACCGAAAATATAAAGTGATAAAATTGAGGCTGTCCACATTAAGTTATCTGTTAATTAAACACGACTTAATAAAAAATTAAACAAACAAGCCCTAAATGAGAATAGGAGATGATAAAATAAGGGAGAGAAATTGTATAATTCATTCATGTCTAAATCCATCTGAATCTGTTTACATATATCCTTTGCCATGAGGTAGCATTTCATAAGAGACCACTCATCCCCTTATACCTATTGACTCCTGACATAACAAAACTGACTCACAATATGAAATGGACACATAACATCCACTTAACAGTTAACGCTTCCAAATGCTCTTAAAAGGTCCTCCCCAAATAAAAAAAAGAAGAGAAACATTACCTTTTGAGTAAACTACATTTTTGGTCCACGTGGTTTACCGGGTATAACACTTTTGGTCCATTTTTCAAAAATCTTACGGATCCACACCAATACCCGATAACCCGTTTCACTTTTGGTCCAATTTCAATAATGCCGTCAGTTGATATACGTTTGACCGTTAATTAAGGGGGTATTTTGGTCTTTTCATCTATTATATCTCTTTTAATTATTTCTCATTTTGTCTCACCTCTTGTCTTCTTTACATACAAAAAAAACACATAAACCAACACATCCCTTTCTTTAATTAGTTGTCCCTTTATAGCTATACCATCTATCTTTCCGCCACCACTACCCCTGACCACCATCAACTTCGCCACAAAACAACACCATAAACACTAAACACCAACAAAACCCACCACCATCCATAGCCGTCGTCACCACTGAGCCCACCATCTACGACCCACCGTCTACATCCACAACCATCACCACCATCTATAACGACGACAACTCAACTTACATCTTTTTTACATATTTGGGAAAAGGTAGGAGTTTAATTAAATGGATTTAAACCAATTATTCCAATAATTAAGGTTGAAGAATCTGATGAACCACCACTATTCTTGCTGCTACACTCGTCGGATCTACAATCATAAAACAGTCGTCGCCATAATTAGGTTATGGTGTTCTTGATATGGAGATAATAATATGGGTTAGAGATCTGGGTAATTATACCATAAAAGGTTATTGTGTTTTGTTGGTTTAATCAAAATGAAAATGTTGGTCTGACTAAATCAAATGGGGGTTTTTGAATTGTGACTAAATCAAATTGAGGTGATTATGAAGAACACGAAAGAAGATAGTAGATTTGATGATATTTTTTTTGTAAATTTGTAAAGAAAATAGTGTTGGAGATTTGATTATGAAGTGATAAAGAACAAAATGTGTACTTTTTTATGAATTGATAAAGAAAATAATGTTGAGATAATAATTATTTAATAATAATAATAGTAATAATAATAATAAATGGAATGTCATATCTGTCATTTTAAGTAGGGGTGGCAATTCAGGTCGGGTTCGGGTTGGCGGGTTCGGGTTGGCAGGTTGGCGGGTCAGAAAACCCCAACCCGAACCTGACCCATTTAAATAATCGGGTCAGCTATGTCAACCCTAACCTGTTTACACATAACCCAAACCTGACCCATTTAACCCATATATATAGTTGGGTTGGCGGGTTAAATAGGTTATGCGGGTTGAATAGGTTAAACGGGTTTCGGGTTGACCCATCGAACCCGTTTTATATACAAAAGTTGGCACATTACACGGGTTACACAAGTTAAACGGGTTTGCGGGTCGACCCGCTTAATTTATTCTCAACCCGAACCTAACGTGTTTAATAAACGGGTCAGATAGGTCGACCCAAACCCGACCCAAAATCTATTAGACTCAACCCAAACCTGCTAATTTTCGTGTCGGTTTCAGGTCGGGTTTCGTGTCGGGTCAAAAATTGCCACCCTTAATTTTAAGTAATAAGATGAGGGTATCTTAGTCATTTTATATGTTTTAGATGGTCAAAGTAACGGTCAACAAAAAATTGGACTAAAAGTGAAATGGGTTGTCGGGTATTGGTGTGGATCCGTAAAATTTTTGAAAAATGGACCAAAATTGTTATACCCGGTAAACCACGTGGACCAAAAATGTAGTTTACTCTTACCTTTTAATCTTGACCTGGCCGTCATTCAGAAGTGAAGAGAACTCTCGAGGATTTATTTTCTAAAATAAAAGTAGAACAAATCCTCAAACACTGACACACATATCTTCAAATCAAATCCAATCAAAGTACATTAAACCAACAATGTCTAACAACAGTTGCAGCATTAGAGCTATTTGGATCCTTAACAACCAACACACCGTTGTCTTCTCACGGTACATCATCCATTATCCAATCACTCCATTAATTAGGGTTTCATCTTTATCTAATATCTAATGTTTAATTTTTGTGATTGTTTAGGAGGTTTTCTGTAGTTGAGAGACGATGGAATGTTGCTTGTAAGAAAGCGAACGTGTTGTCGTTTTTCCCGAATGATTTGGAGATTGCTGATGCGTTTACCGACCGAAAAAAGAGGTTTTACACAAGTTGTCATTTGTTGTTTTTTGTTTGTATGTGATGTTAAGACTTGAAATTTGTAATTTAGGATAAGTAAAGAAATGGTAACGGAGAATTTGAAAACAGTGTTTGGCAAACCATTTGCAAATGAAGTGATGAATTGGGCCGTTCCTTTTGAAAACGCATAATTTAATCTGTAAATGTGATCCAAATATCCTTTCAGACTATTGCTGTTAAGATTTTATGATGTGATGAAGGATCCAACAAAGAGGTTTTATGAAAGCTTGTCGTTTTTTTTATGTGTGATGTGAAGTTTGAAATGTATTTGGTGACTTTTCTTTCGCATTTTTAAGGTTCAAGATGATATGATAGGTGTTTGGGATTACTTATTTTTACTGCTTACTGCTTGAAATTAAGCACTTTAAGGTTGGATTTGTCTTAATTTGTAAATAAAGGGCAATACAACTTAAAGATAATACTGTTACAGATAATTCTAATGGGTTTTAGGTTAGATATGATGATAAAAAAAGCTGTTGTGGTTTTATCTCAAATAGGTACTTTTAAATGAGCATGTCACAACATGCTTATTTTGCCTTAACATAAGTGGATAAGCACAGAAGTAGTTTGTATGGTCTAAAAACTTCAAACTGATTATTTGCAGAAAAAAAAGCAATCTCAAATACGCTCTAAGACCATTGTTGTCTAGGACTAGCAACAGTTTGTACCTTGAAGTAAATGCAGTATATATACTTAAAGTCTACTATACACACAAAACAAATTTGGATTTTGAAAAACAAATATAGCTTGTTTGGAAACGTGACATCGGGATTTGGGTGACTAGCGATTTGGTATAATGAATTTAACTATTTTTGAGAGGCATATTTAGGGAAATTTTCATGAAATGTATGAGAAACATTTGGATGCTTGTAGGTTATCCAACCTATTGCTCTTCAGTCTTAAGCAACTTGTATACTGATCTGGCCTACTCAGAGTTAGGGAAGAATGTTTATTTTTGTTTCCTGATAAACAGTTAAGTAGTCTGATGAGCACCCTTGGTTGTTAACGTTTATTAAAATTGTTGTGATAATTAAGCTGTATTTTGAATACTGATGACAGATTTTATATTGTGATTGTTTTGTTTCTTCACACCAATATATATCTAAAATCCTCCTAAATAGGGCCATATTTACATAAATTCATCACACTTTATGTGACTGTTGACATGAAATCTGTTATAGTTAATGTTGTATAGTATACGAACTATGAACAAAGGATAGTGTACTTAGTTTGTGAACTTTGAACTCAGGATAGTGTAATTAGTATGCGAACTTTGAACTTAGGATAAAGTACTTGAGTTTAGATGCTCTAATGAAGACCACATAAACTTTTTATTAGACTGCATCATTTTACTAGCTCTTCTCATTTATATAGCGGTAATAAGTGATGGATGTTTGAATTTTTTTCTAGGAACTTTCTCATGCTACTTGGTAAACTGTTTACTAACAGGCATACATGTAAGTGTAAGCTGTCTTTTTCAGCACGTAATTGATTTAGCACTTAATGCAGAGAAGGGTCTGCGCGTGGGTATGGCATACGGGTCAAACAGTCAGTTGAAGGATCCGACTCATGGGTTGATGATCCTATGATGCGTCATATTATAAGTCTTAATGTTAAGAAAGAGGAAGATGGGCAGGATCATACAATTTGGCCACTCATTTTGCATGCCAAAGGTCAATACTACGTCCTTGTACTGCCCTTGATTGAACTCGGTCATTTTAAAGCATACAACACGTTATGTACAAGGTCTGATTGTGGCAATGGCGTCGGGGTTGACGGAAATTTGTCTTCCCTCTTGCTTCAACTTCCATCCATCACAGGGTAGGGTAAGTTGCTTACAAATGTCATCTTATGCTGCTTTATCCAACCTAAATAGATTAAACTATTTCACTTTACTGCATCATGTCATCCTGCGTGAACATGAATATTTTGCTTCTTTCTGCAACATGCTAAGATATTCTTTTTTGGTTTCAATAAGTTATATCTCTTTATAGATTTTCGCCTTGCTGTATGTAGTCTTTATCGTGATTCATGAGCGTCACTTGATTCAACTTAATGAAATCCTTTATCCCAAGCATCTGTTATGCATTCAACTTTAGCATATGAATACAGTGTCTTTTCTCACAATCTTTTTTGCCATTCACATTAAGAAGTTCTAATTTATTCTATAGGGCATTCATGGTGGCACATGTTCTAGGCGACATAATTACATCAGATCTCCAAGAACCTGAAGTAGTTGTAACTGCAGGACCTTCTGTTGGAGGGTTATTAGATTCCTTAACTGGAAGTATTGGCATTTCTGCAAGACCAAGACCTGTAGCAGCACCAGTCGCAGCTTCCACTAATTCCAGCAATGTTGCTGGTGGTTCTGGCTCATCTGATGCTCCGAAGATTGGCCCGGATAAAGATGCACTGCTAAGTTTCATCAGTACTGCAATGCCCTTCGGTTGGTAAACTTTTATTTGAGTTTGAATTCTTTCCCGTCCTAAATATGTATGTTTACGTGTCTTAGTATGCGTCCTACTTTATTGCTGGAACAATAAGACATGCTATTCTCTGGGCTAGAAAACAACCATAACTGTTAAAGAAATTTGAGGATTCGTATATTATTTGGTCTGATGGTTGAAACATATCTAACTTTTCGGAGACCGAAACAATATTTTTGACATTGCTATTTCTTTTTTTTACTTGAAAGACCATCCTTATTGCTAGAAACTAACAGTAAAAATAATTATTATAGTTAGTTATTCCAGAAAGCATGTTGTAATTAGTTATTGTTGCTGCTATTGTCTTCATAATGATTGGCCGCTTTACTTTTATCTTCCAAATACACCATCACATTGAATTTGGATGTATGCTAATTTGAAGTTGTTTATTACTGTTATAGTTTTTTAACGCTATCTTATTTCTGTATCTGATAGAAAAAAAAAACAAATTTGATGGACTGAATGTTCTGTATTATTCAATTAAATGCTACTTGTAATGTATGTAGGTACACCCTTGGATCTCAGCTACTCCAATATTTCTGCTATTAGGACCAATGGTTTCTCTTCAGCTGATGTGCCTCCTGTGGACAGCAAGCAGCCAGCTTGGAAACCTTATCTCTTTAAAGGGAAACAGAGACTGCTATTCACTATTCACGAGACTGTTAATGCAGCAATGTATGACCGAGATGAGATTCCTGATAGCTTATCAGTATCTGGGCAAGTAAATTGTCGTGCAGAATTAGAGGGACTGCCTGATGTCCTGTTCCCGTTGACTGGGTTAGATAGTAAACGGGTTGAAGTATTATCATTTCATCCTTGTGCACAAGTTCCCGAACAAGGTGGGGATAAACAGACCGTGATGTTTTCACCACCACTTGGTAATTTTGTATTGTTGCGCTATCAAGCTCCTTGCTCCATAGGAGTTCCAGTTAAGGGATTTTACCAGATTTCAATGGTCTCAGAAAATGAAGGTGCATTCTTATTCAAGCTCACTCTAATGGAGGGTTACAAGTCTCCGTTAACAATGGAATTTTGTACTGTTAATATGCCTTTTCCCAGAAGAAATGTATTGTCAATTGAGGGGATGCCTTCAATTGGAACTGTTTCTCATACTGAGCACTCTGTTGAATGGAAAATTATACCAAGCGGTCGAGGGGTTGGTGCAAAAAGTATTGAAGCAACATTTCCTGGGACTGTTAAGTTTAGTCCATGGAAAAATCAAGGGGTAGTTGATGAAGATAGTGATACAGAAATAGAACCGGGAAATAATATGGCTAATGTAGAGGAATACTTGATGGAGAAAATGAACAAGAATCTTCAAGCTGTTGATCTTGAAGAGCCATTTTGCTGGGATGCATACAACTATGCAAAGGTATCTATTTCTCCCATATTGCTACTTGTTATCTATTCATCTTCTATTTCTTGGTATGTGTGTGTATGTTTATGTGCATATATGAATACTGGACGGGTACCTGCTCGTTGCGGCGGCGGGGTACCTGTAACTATGTTTTTGGCGACTAACGTTTTTATTATAAATTGTGTGTGACTATAACATTACGGAGTGTGATAATTATGGATTAGATTAACTTTAAGTAATAGCAAACTTTTCTTGAGTTTATCAATCATACAAAAATGAAACTGCATTTTTTGTGCGTGGGTCTTTTACTCATATTTCACGTTGATAGTCCATACTCTTTTTTACCAAATGGGCTGATATGGTGTTCGTGTATATAAATGCATGGCCATATGCCATGTTTATTAGTGGCTAGTGATTAATAAAATAATGATACAACCTTGTTTGTTGACTAAGCTTTGATCGACTTATGTTCCTTACCCGAGATTTATTAGTCGATTAGAAATCTTTAGAACGATCGAGTTAAACGCCTAGCGTTTGAATCGACTAAGTCAGGCAATCAACTAACTAGAAAGTAAGTTACACTAGTCGACTTTCAAAGATGTAGGTTGGATAGATATTCAATCAACTAGCATTAGCTCTGATGTCAATTGTAAATCCCAGATAATAGACTCTCTACTGGACCTACTACTTAGTGTGCCAACACTTTGGTCTACTAACAAGTAGGTCGATTGATTGACTTAGTATGTAGGATGACAATATTACCACAAAGGGAATGTGGAAGGATACTTTCATCATTTAATGATTGGAGTATTATGATACTCTTCCAACCATTGGTGACTTGCAACATATTACTTTTAGTCCCTAGACTATTACATAGTATGTAACTGATTATACTTGACAAACCCAAGTATGAGATGTTTACTAAACATTCTAAACTATTAATAGACTATTATTACATCATAAACGAAAACCTAACAAAAGGTAAAAATCTTAGCCAGAAGTTTTATTTTCGAAGTTGAGCCCGGATTCTAGCCAGAATAATGGTTGGGTGGTTCTTTCGAAAATCTAAATAGAGGTGGAAATGGTGCTTCTTTTAAGTAGTGGGGTTTTGCTTGTTGAAGAGGTAACATCATGGAACTTAATGAATCTGATGATGAACCTCTGAGCGACGACGATTATTATTTACATGAAATCCCTAATAGAACTTTGTCCTCATCAAACAAACACCACTCTAATAGAACCTGGTCTACATTCCCATCCACTAAATGCAGATATCTTTTTTTAACTTCAACTACAATGCCCATTTTTATTATTCTTAAGAAGTTCAATATTATTTGATATTCCTTGCGCGTTATTAGTATTCACTCGAGCCCTCGCCTCTCGACTTTGTCCCTAGCCAAGGCATGTCGCCTCAAGGCCGCTTTCCCTTAACTATCTTGCATAAGGTCATTTCTTTGTAATCATACTGTGAATAACATTGATCGCAGTTAAATGCCTTGCATCTGCACACAGTGGCATAACTTGAATATTTACTTTAAGGGTTCCGAAATCAGCCAATGTGAAAGCTGGTTCCTTATGTAATAGATTCTTGTTGCTCGAGGTACCAAAGACCGATGCGTGATGCGCGATGTGGTTGCGAGCACATCACGGACGCGCGGCGCTAGGTAATAAATAAAAAAATATTTCTACTTAAATTACTCTACAAGTGTGTGTTATAACGTAACTTCAATAATGGAGGTCAAACTATTTTAAGTAAAGGCTCAGATATATTAATTAAAGGTTTTATGGGCCTTTTAATAAAAGCCCAAAGTCTAACTTTAACAATATTAACCAAAAAGCCCAAATTTCAGTGTTGCGTCCATTGCGTTCGATGCGAGCAATACACTGTTGCGATATGATGCGTTCGCATTAGCCCGCATCCTGGAACAACCTCGCATCAGGTTTCGCGTTGCGTTTTTTCAAACGCATCACTCGGATGCGTGATGCGCTCGCAACGATGCGCACATTTTTAAACCAAAAACATTCTTAGACAAACCACTTCTTCTACAACTTAGTTTACGACCTACAACGTTTTTTTTAATTCATCCTTTAAAGGTTATAAATCCAATTCTAGGTAATTCCATTTTGTACAGATTGCCTATGTGATTTAGAAATAAGTTGCTTTTGGCTTCCTAAACTGTATGGGTGGGTCTATCTTGTAACATATTTATTTTACTTTTAAAATATAGAGGAATTGGGAGCTTGATTCAAGTGGAAAATTCAGTGTTAAACTCTCTAAGCTAATTGATGCTGCCACTTTGGGTTCAAATGTCATGTCTCATAAATTTGCTTGGAATCCTTTGGTTCCAAGATAAGTGAACATTTGTATCTGGAGGGAAGGTGAATGATAGACTTCCTCCTTGCGTTAATTTGTTCAATCAGGGTCTACCTATTCCTTCATGGCTATACCCTTTATATGGGCTCATGGAGGAAATTATACACCATTGCATCTTGTCTTTCCCTATTGTCTCACGTTTCTGGAGTAAAATTTGAATTGATGTTGTATTCATCATTCTCCTCAACTGGCTTTGATTTCGGTTCTTCTTGAATTTTCGCCAGATATCTAGAATGATTATACTACAGTAATATTTATCAAGATTCACCATACGTGCTTATTCTGGAAATAAGGTCATGGCGTAACAGATTCCATTCATGCTGATTTGGTGTCTTCAATCTCAGTTCAGAATGATATATTTTCTCCCAAACTCAGCTCCAGCTCCTTTCACTGCTTTTTATTACCAACAGAGGTAAAAAGATTGTAGCTAAATGGAGCAATTGGATATCAAATCCATTTTTTTTTTGGTAACCATGGTTTCCGACACATTGGCCGAATAATCCACGAGGTTTGAACCCACCGCCACACAGACTCAAACCAGGTAAAGCCCTCCCTTTTCAGGAGGTTGGCGTGGCCACTTCAAGGTTGTTTGCACCTAGCAGGAATTGAACTTGAGACCTCACACCTTTTAGAGTGATAGCCACAAACCCTTTTGCCACTAGGCCACCCTTGAGTGGTTATGTAATTGGCTATTGGGTTATAGTCAAAAAATTTCAAAGTCTGATTACACAGATAGCTGGATTTCACTTGGAGACGTAACACGTTAAGTAGGACTTTCCGAGTTTGATAAATAACCAATTCTAATGAGTGACACTTAGAGTATGGTTGACTTATGTAGCTGTGAAATCTCAGAATTCAGCCAACACATGAGAAATCTGAAGTACCCCATGGCCATGTTTCTTAATCAAAATAGTTTGTGGGTAGGCATAAACTCAAAAAGGAACGATTGTACAGAACACAATATCTCTTGAACTCGAGAGAAAGTTAATCATAACATATCATTCATTAAATTACATGAATACAATCATTCAAATGAAATGTTCAGCCAACAGAATGAGATCCAAAACATGACAATTTAGTGTGTATCTGAAGGAAATGGAAGAAAAGGGAACTAGTTGGAAGAAAATATATGATTGCAAGTGATGACCTAAAGTCCTTTATATTTTATCTTGTTTCTATACATTTCATTTGCATCAGTTTACAATAAGTAAGTATGTGGGCCTGCTAACCAAGTTTGCGAAATTGGCACAGGTCTCTTTCAAGATGAGCGGGACATCTCTATCAGGAATGAATATTGATACTAAATCTGTGAGTCTACTCATGATGCTTTTCAACCTGTTATTTACTACAACCTTGGGACTATGAAAAAAAACATTTAAAGAATTTTCTTTTGAAGCACTATTGTTGAAAAGCATGTTTAACCGCTGTTTTTTTTTCAATATTCGCCCAGATTAGCGTATACAAATTTCTTAAACGACTTTCAGTTTGGGGTGTTTTCCCCCAACTAAACGCACCCTAAATGTTTCTCACTGCTATAATTAAATGACTTTCAGTTTATCTCGCCTCTTGTCTTGAGACGAACCAGAATTTGTGAACATTCTTATGACTATTTGATATACAGGTGAACATCTTTCCATCTGTCAAGGTACCTGTGGAGTATTCGACCCAGGTGATTAACACGTTTTACTCCATCTTCTAAAGTTATTTATAAGTAACGAATGTGTTACTTATGAGATCAATAGCACTTTTATATTAATCTGGAACTTTCAACCTCTCTTAGATAACCTTATAAGTACATCTGTTGAAAGTGCCATCTCTGGCGTTTACCAAATCTTGTAGCTGTAGAAGCTTACTCTTTATTTTCTCACAGGTCCACTCTGGGGATTATATCTTGTGGAATACATTGGGGAAGTGCCCTGTCGCTGCTACACCTAAAGACTGAAAGCTATCATGCAGCAAGACTGATAGCTTATGATCTATTCAGAAAATGGGTTGGTCCGAGGTGAGTAAAACTAGCACATGCGTTGTGTATGGTTTCCTCTCTTTTGTGTATGTGTGTGCGGTTCGCTTTAAGCATGACAAGCATTTTGATGATACATTCCGCACCCTTTGGAAAAATCGGTTTCTTTGTTTAACATGTATGTACACCAAATGTTTGGATTTAATTCATATACGAAAGAACTGCTAAACAGGTTGTTAAGCCGTGGTTGTTTCATTGTTTTGACTTAATTGCTATAAATTATTTGCTATACATGAGAAGTTCCTTGTTTAAACTTTACATTTTTTTTGATGTTTTACATGAACTTGGTCAAAGGAAACTTTGAAGGGTAAATTTATAGCTACAGGTAAAATCATCTTCAAACTTCTATATTTTAAGATGTTTCTATAGGAATGCATTGCTGAACACTAGAGGTGGCAAAATGGGCATGTCAGGAGAATGATAAAGGGTAAAAGCATAAATTTCAGCCATAATGTTGTGTCAACTTATGTAGTACAAAACATTGTGTTTTAGTAGTAAACTTATTTTAGAGTAAATTTCAAACTTCGTCCTAGTGGTTTACACACAGTAGCAACTTTCGTCCCGATTTCAAAGTAAGTACAACATGCGTTCCTTGTTTCTTGCATTTTTCGTCCTTGGGTGTACCGTTTAAAGTTACACTTTAGCCCTCTTGGCCAACGTCTTTTTGCAGCGTTTATCCTTTATACTAACGGTTGTTTAAAAATTTTCCGTTACTTTTATACGTTTATATATATATTTTATACGTTTTATATACTTTTCATACGTTTTTCTATATTTTTTATACGTTTTTATGTATTTTTTTATACGTTTCATATAATTTTTTATACGTTTTACCCAACTTTTCAGCTTTATTCACCTAAGTTACCAAACATTTTTTTGTGCAAACAAGGTATTGGACTATCGTTACCGGGCAAATTGGGGACCGAACTATTTTATACCCGGTTGCTTGCCACGCTGGCAGTTAACTTATTTTTCATAATTTAAAAATATTTTTTTTATAAAAGTTTATTATACAAATAAATTACTGAACTTTGCGAATTTGTTCACGTTAGTTACTAAAGTTTTTCTTGTTCAATCAGGTTACCCTTTTATTAGCGTCACATCATAAATTAAGAACGTTACATAGATAATTAAAAACGTAAACGTACGAAATTAAAATCTAAACATTCATAAACTATAAACCATATCCTTGTGAAAAACCTTCACCAAGTTTCTCGATATAATGTTAAGATAATAGGCTGATGGCTTAGGGGAAAACACCGAAACATTATAAAGTATCAAAACAGCTCCAACGGTGATAAACTTTCCATAACCCCCTCTCTGTAAAGACTTTGTGATGAATTGTACCAGAAATTGTTGAAGGATTTTTGAGTGTTAATGTTAACTCACCCAGCGCATTCGGCGTACAGATTACCGCTACAACCTTTTCAAGTTTCCCATATCCTTGCAAAAGGTTTTCATATCGCCAAAATAACCACTTGATGAAGAATTGCCAACAATATGTTGTTTTGGAGCTACAAATGGTGAGTTGTATCGTTTTGTGTTTCGAAGAGTATTTTGCTGAGACATTTTGTTAATTAAAATGTTATTGTTGAGAGTATAAACGTAAAGTTGTGTTTAAAATGATATTGCTGAGACATTTTGTTAACAAGTATTCATAGGTAAAAAAAATGGTTGTGGGAAAAGTATATGTTGAGAAAAAGTATCCGTTACGGTATTTATACGAATTCAAACAAACTAAATATTCATTCTTGTAAAAACGTATAAGAAAATGTGTCATAAGTGCCCTTGCTACATATCATTGTTGACCAAAACGAGATAAAAGAAGCAACTCATTCAGACAACATTTACAACTAAACCACTTTCTTAATTCAAAGTTAAACATCATCTGCATATGGCTAGACTCGTATATCCCAAGTTCCCAACAACCCCATGGTTGCGGCAAGCGATGCCACATAATGTTACAACATCACATGCCATTGGTTTTGCCGTGTTACTATGACACATACAAAATGCTATTGAAAGGGGGCTAACCCCATCTATCGTTTTGTTTGGTCATGATTCGGGGTCTGTTCAAGGGTTGATGTGATCTGCTGGTAAGAAAAATGTGAAAGATCACTTCCAATCGATTGAAACATCTCTGACCGTGGGGGTGTGACATCCGGTTTCAAAAATGTTGGTTGGACGTTACTTACACCAGCCTCGCCACCAGTAGTTACATCCGACTGTTTCATTCAAGATCATGTGTTAGCGTATAATGATAAAAGCCATGATTTGCAACAAAGAAAGTATTTTTAGAACAATTTGCTCACATTAGATAAACCGTTAATATGTACAACAATGATTGTTATATCATCCGTCCGATTCTCATGCTCTAACCATAATTTATATGATTCTGCAGCAACAGCAGAACATGCACTACGCGGATCTATGTATCTGTCAACCTACACAAGAAAACCAATACATAAGCAAAGATACTTTATATGGAGTTACCAAGATGATACAATTATAAAACACAGGAAGGGTTAAAATCTTACATAATGATATTAAGAAATTTAAGCCATAGCTTCACACTCCTAATTGAACTAATTAAAGCATCATGTTTTGTGATCAACTTTTATATGAAATGTTCTCCGATAAGCTCCCTATACTATCTACCACTTTTTTTTTGGAAGGCAACTAATCTGCACACCTACGTACATCCCACTATCTCACATGTCTAAGATGATACAGATACTTCATATGGAAGGTCGAGTTTCGGATGTAGTGAGTATTTGGTTTTACCCCGATTCGCCAAAGCAATATTTATATTTCAGTATGAATAACAGTATCTAAATTGATAAACACATGAAACATATATAAATTTGAACTTCTGACAACAAACCATGTTTTTTTTAACGATCCCCAAACAACTAATTGGTAGGTTAATGTCAAAGCCATATGGATATACTAAAGTTAGTTAGAGTGAACATCAAAGACAGCTTATTGGTGTCAAATCGTAAATTCCGTGAGATATGCTGAGTAATTTAAAGTATAACAATCATGTTACCCGGTTAAGAATGAACAAACATATCATACTAACATACAACAGTTGGGTATTTATAGTCTAGCCATTTGAGTGGGTCAGTTCAGTTGTCTTATCAGTTATCACTTCTGTGAAATTCATTTTAGTTCTTAAAAATAATATGTCGTACATAACAACGTACCATGTCAACAACAGCCTGGCTAGATAGGAACTCAAATACACCATCACTCGCAAGTACAAAAAACGGATTCTTATCCATAAGTTGAACAACCGAAACTTCGGGAACAGCCACAACACCAATCTTTTCAGCCAAACTATCACCTACACTACGTGTAAATGCAGTCCCTGGATACATTGCATTTTGCATCCATAACCTAGGTGGATCACTACCCGCACTCTCTTCATCACCCCACGTTTGCACAGTCGGATCTTTTACCCCTTCAACTTGATCAACGCTCAAAACCCTCGCCCCACATTGCTTTACTCGTTCACATTCATCCGTCCTAAAAGGCGTTTGATCCCGTGACAAATCTTGAGCAACAACATGACCATGATCACCTTCTTTAACGGAGATCACAGCTCTTGAATCACCAACATTAGCAACATAAAGCTTATCACCAATAACAAGAACAGTAATAGCAGTCGTGCCACTCATGGAATCATCTATATCAGGATTCATATGAAGCTCGTCATTAGTTGTTAAAAAAGCTGACTCATAAGCTTTAACGGGATCTTCTAACAATGTATCGTCACTACATAGAATCTCTACAAGCCTATTTCTAACGAACTCTGAACATTGTTTGCCCGAATGACCATGGCCATCAAAAACACCAAAGAAATGGACATTTGGGTTACCTTGAATACTGGTTTTAATACAAAAACAATCTTGGTTTTCTTTATTGGGCGTATCGGGGTAATACCCTCGACGTGTTAGCACAGCACACTCGAGTTTAAAATTATGTGAAGGAATCGGAACTACTTCTAATAACTCATCTGCAGTCGCGTTTTTATCTTTTTTTCCCTTAACTTTTTTACCATCACCATTAGACCAAGATGATGGAAATTTACAACAAACACAACCCATTACCCAAAATTTAGAACTACTTAAACAATCGAAAGGCCACAAAGGCCGAAAAACGAACAAAACCTGCAGGCACACCACTTTTTTTTTGCGAAAATATGCTACAAAGGCCAAAACCAACCCTTTTCACAAAACAACCTATTTGTTATAAATCCCAACAAAATCACGTAATCAATAGGCCAAAAAGGCCAATATAAAGATCAAACCCTAGGTGCACACCACCTGTTTGTGAAAAGTACCAAGAGAAATAACAGGATAAATGAGACTCAAAATAGACTCAAGGAGCAAAAGGGAACACAACCCTTAGAGGTATAATCTATTTGGTTAAAGGGTATGATAATTTGCAACAATCTTGGTTTTTGTAATTTTGATTTTGTTTTGTCGTTGAAAATGGTCTGAGAATAATTCAATCAACAAGAAATTATGTCCAAAAGATGACAAGAAAGTTGTGGGAATTGATGATGGAAAAAAAGGACAAGGAACATGGAAAGGTGGAAAACACAAACGTACAAAAACAAATGAATAATAATGTTACGGGTCACACTTTAGAAATTGATTTGCACACTCAAATTATATGTATTTTGATATTTATATCTTTACATTAATTTGTGGAGTGTATAAATATTAAAGGTATAATAAGCATGACACAAACATTTGGAGTATGTCAATAAATTTAAAAAGTGTGCTAATAAATTTGAAGAGTATGCAAATCATCTCTCATATACATACAATCAATCTTAACTAGTCTACCATTTATCAACAATCCAACCAATCTAAAAAACATATTCATAGCCAATCTTAGGGCATGTTTGGTAAGAGCTTTTTTGAAGCTTTTTAAAGAGCTGTAAGCTTTTTATTATAAAAATAACATCTCTCAGAATATATAGCTCTGTTTGGATGCATTAACTTTAAGCTTCTATTTTAAACAAGTAGCTCCTAAATGAAAAGCTGATTAATGAAGTTTTTAAAATTGTTAGGAGCTGTTAAAACTGTAAATTACGCAAATTACTGATATACCCTTCTACCATATTAAAATTTATTTAAATATGTCCTTTTAAGTCATTTACATCTTATAACTAAAGTCAAAAACTAATTTACCAAACACTTTTATTAAAAAAAAGATACAGTTGTAGCTCATGTTAACAGCTTTGCGGTTTACAGCTTACAGTTTTACAGCTTACAGCTAATTTTGCCAAACATACCCTTAATATGACATGTGATAGATTGGGTCTACAAACTCAAGGTCACTAAGTTGGTAACCAGATTGTTGTATTCTCTTTTCAGTTTTGTACAAACTTAATTACTACCTCCGCCCCATATTAAGTGTCCGGTATGACTTTTTAAGTCAATTTTCTTCAACTTTGACTATAAATATTTTTATTTGTGTTTTATAATACTTGATGAAAATTATACCAATGAAAAATACATTTAATACTCAATTCATTCATATATTTTGCTTCAAGTATTATATAACACAAAAATAATTAGTTAAAATCAAAGTTGAAGAACAAAGACTCAAAAAAGTCAAACTGAACACTTAATATGAGACGGAGAGAGTATTATATTAAGTATTTATTTGATTTTGTATTTCAATTGATCGGTGAAAGTCATCAATAAAAATAGTCTTAAGACCATTAAAACACTATTTGTATCCTTTATGTTTTTAATTTTTTTAATAATTTTTTCTATATTATAAAATTGTAAAACTAAAAGTGCAGAACAAAATATATAAAGTTTAACAAAGCAAAAATAATAAACTGATAAAAAGTAAAAAACTAATAAAATATTGTGTTAGACTGTAAACAGATGATCAAAAAGGAATATTATATATTTCTTTATACTTTTTAGTAGAGCTGTAAACGAACTGAACGTTCAGTGAACATTTCGCGAACCGTTCGGTAAAAAGTTCGTTTATTTATTAAATGAACGAACATGAACAACCTTATTTCTTAATAAACGAACATGAACAAGAAAATTTGTTCGTTTAAGTGATCGTGTTCATTTATTTATCCGGCTAAAATTAAACGAACGAACATGAACAAGGCTCCGTCCGTGTTCGTCCGGTTCGTTTACAGCCCTACTTTTTAGTAAATTAGAGGGTATAAGTAATAATACCCTTCTGTTATTTGTCAAGTAATATCGTTTTATTAGTTTTTGGCAGGGTTCTAAAAGGCGCGTTATAGCGGCGTCATAGCGGGGCTATAGCGCGAGGCGTGACCTCCACGTTACGAAACAGGCTAAGGAGTCTTCTCTAGGCGTGACGTGCAATAAAGCGTGATAAGGCGCTATAGCTCAAGGCGTGGCGCCTTTTTTTAAAGAGTTTAGATGATTTACTAATATTTGGGATTTTACTAATATTTTGGAGTTAGGCTTGGATTTACTAATGCTTATCATTCATGTAATTATGAAATATGATATAAATCTATAAATATTTGTTGTCGCCTTAAGTCATGCCTTAAAAACGCCATGTCGCTACGCCTCACGCTAAAGCTTGAGGCTTGGCCATGCCGTCACGCCACGCCTCACGTTATCTATAACCTTGGTTTTTGGAAGTGATTAACGTTTGATTTGATGTGACAAGTAAGGGTTAAGTCTATATATTACCAATATACTTTTAACATTTTACACATCTAGGTAAACTTATTATATTACCAATTTATTATACGAACTTTCAAATTTGTTACATTATGAGCAATATGGCGACTTGCTACCGGTTGAGCAGGTAAAAGTTGTTTATTTGACATTTTTATTTATTTTTATGCTTACATGTTTGCTTATGTGGCATATCTTAGCTATCAATTGTCATCACCACTGCATCATCTTCGTCAACATCCGACAATCATCATCTTCTCCGGTAAATTTTTCAGCGAACTCCATTTTTTCCGACGAGCTCAATTTTTTAACCTTTCATTTTAAGTTGTAAATATATAACCACCATCCCTTTCTTATCTAATAAGCCCTATCCATGATCTTAAAAAAAGCAAGGAAGAAAATATGAAGCGATCGATTTGATAATGAAAAAAATGGTCTGTGGCATGTGATACGGTTGAGCTAAAATTAACAAGGATAAGTTGAAAACAGTAAAAAAAAAAAAACACAACTAAGTGACTTATTTACCATATCTCCCCTGAGAAATTGAGAATCATAGGATAGTAATTTTGTATATCATTGTTAGACTCATGGAGTCGTGTGCTTATCTGTAATTTTTTATCTTATTGTTCAAGAAAATTGACAAAGAAGAGAAAAAAAGACGTATATATTTAGTTTTGTTGACATTGAAGCTTACCGAAACCTAAACATTCACAAGTACATATTTAAGCATACCATTATTAATTTGATTACTATACTTTTAAAACCCAAAAAAACAAACAAAACCCCAAATCAAGTATGTGGCTGACGGCGACACAGTTTGGGATATGGAAGTATCGATGGTGTTTGATATCTAATTAAAGGATGAAGCACGAATCAGTTGTTGACGGCGATGTCGATACAGGTGGTTTGTCAGCCGCACGAGTGGAGAAGGTGGCTAGACGAAGAAAAGGGGTATGTAGATGAATGAATGATTCTTATTTCTTCAGATCTGCATTGGTGGAAAATTTAAAGTATAATAATCTAAATGAAAATTTTAAGAAAATAAAAGTCTAGGTGAAAATTTAAAATAATTATTTATCTATTTGGAAAATCATCATGTCATATTACCTATATCGTCTAAAATTAGTCGGTTTCAATAACAATATTGGTAATATAATAAGCTGATTACTTAAATGTGTAAAATTTAAAAAGTACGTTAGTAATATATGGACTTAACCCGACAAATAATCTATGTTTGTATGGATTAGTTATTGGTACTTTTTTTAAAGCATCATTGGTATCCTTTATGTTTTTTCGGTTTTTTTTTCTTTTTTTAATTTTTTAAAATTTTGTTTGTACTAAGAAATTATAAAATTGAAAGTATAAAAAAAAATATAAAATTTAATAAGTTAAAAGCATTAAAATGACAAATAATACAAATCATAAACTGATAAAAAAAACTGTATCATACTATAAATAGATAATCAAAAGAGATGAATGTTATACTTTTGTGTATTTTTATAGGGTGTGAGAGGTGCCAATAACACAACTCATATTCATATCATCGTTTAGTTAAACACGCTAATTTGTTTTGGTTGGAATTCATGCATTAATTAAGTTTCAACATTATTATAGCAAAATCACAGCTTTATTTTAGTTACTAGACGAATACTCGTGCACGCACGAAAAATCCCTAACGGCCGATAATTAAGAATATGCAATATTGTGGTACGTTTTTCATGTAACGTTCAAACATAATACGTGAAGATATCAAAATGTTGTGACATGTGATAATTCACCTCAAATAATAATTTTTGTCATGTATCAAAGAACATATAACAACCCGTTATAACATCAAGCTCATGAAGACCAATGAATTTTTAACCTTCATTGCATTTAAAGCAAAATGAAATTTATATTGACCAGATGGTATTTCATCAAGTGGATCCCCAAAAGACTTTAATATATGTCGAAAATATTACTCTTAAATATAATGATTCACAATTAAGGAAAATTAGTGAATAAGATCTATTTAGATACGCTTGTTATTCATACTATTATGATTAACTATAGAAAGAACATGTAATGAAAGTTTCATAATTGAGTTTTCTAATAAAAAGGTTAACTATGTTTTTAATGTACTTAACCACATCTTTGTCATACAAAAATTACAAATTCTAAGAAAATTGCATTGAAACCGTCTCATCAATGCATGTCTTTTTCTTTTCAAACAAATTTCAAATCAAGTATTAGAGATTAAGCGTTGCCATTTAAACATTTTAAATTCTCAAGATTCTTAAATTTCAAAAAATTGAGGTAAATCGTTTATATATGTAGTAAAGAAAAATAAATGTCATAAATAAAGATAATGGCAACATATGTGTAAAGTTTGAAAAACTATTTATTGAAAATCAATTTCGATTAGCATAAGAATTTATAAAATCTTTTCCGGAAAATAAGTAGAATACACGGTTGACAAATAACCAAAATACACTGTTTTTACTTTATATAATCATTTCTATACTTATCAAATTTTAGGTTTGAACTCTTTCAACCCACAAATACACGATTGACATAAATTTCTCAAATCATTCATATATTTCTACACGATTGGCATAAGTTTCTACTTTATTTTCATCATTTAAAATGCATTCTTTTGTTTTCAACTTTTCTCAAATCATTTCTATATTCGTAATATAAATTTCTATCTTTCTCAAATCATACCCTATATATTTGTAATATTTGTAATATAAGTTTCAAAGTCGGGGTTACAACATTTCAAGAATTAAAGCTTGCATTTATGTTTCAACATTTCCTAAAATAAAATACGTTTTGTCAACTTTCAAGAGTTATAGTTATCAATTAGCATTTATTTGACGTTTGTAATGTGACGGTTTTAAATTTTTCTCAACTTTCAAGCATTTCAATTAGAAACGCATTTCAATTAGCATTCATTTCCATCTTTTCCTAAAATTAGCATTCAACATTTCCAATTAAAGCTGGACGTGTATTAATTCTCAACATTAGACATGTATTAATTCTCAACATTTCTAAAATTAGATGTTTTTAACTTTTAAGTTTCAAGGTTTCAAGATTGAATATTAAAAATTTAAAGTATTGGCAAATTTCCTTTATAAGGAGTAGAGATAGACGTATAGATAGATATAATTCAAGACATGACAAACTTAAGATGATTTGACTTTCTTTTCTCAAATTGAATTTATGATTTCTCTTACCAATATAAAGTGATTTGAATGCTAAACTTGATGATTTTGTAGAAACTTAGAGAACAAATTTGGCTCAGTTAATTATATGATCAACACAGCTTTTAAAGCACCATTTCTTATATAAATGCTAATCGTCAGAAAATAATTACTGTATTCAAATCAAAAAGTATATTTATTTGATCCAGTTTGTTTACATAGCATTTTTTATAAAACATGTTCATTTATCATTCTATTCTATAAGATGCATCAACATCTTTTTCAACTTCATCTTCATTATCCGAATGAGAAGCACATTAATTTTCTACATCAATAAGATGTAGAGCAGGCTTGGGATGAGTCTACACAAATACAAATGCAAACACAATATTAGAACAAGCATAATAAATTAGGACAAATAGTAAACAAAACGTACCATTGCTTCTGCATAATTTTCTACATCAATAGGATGTAGAGCAGAATTGGGATGAGTCTACACAAATACAAATACAAGCACAATATTAGGACAAAATGTACCATTGTTTCTGCTTCTGATTGAGCATGAATGGTTTTTTTGTTATCGGGTCCCATTGCTTTGGGTTAGTAATTTGAACTTTAGCATTGAATGAAATTAGCATTCATTTCCATCTTTCAAGCATTTCAATAAGCACAATATTAGGACAAAACGTATCATTTTTTCTGTTTCTGATTGAGCATGAATGGTTTTTTTGTTATCGAGGCCCATTGCTCATTTTGTTACTTGAATGATGAATTATGAATGATGAATGATTCACCTATTTATATAGGCATGAGTTAGTAATTTGAACTTTAGCATTGAATGAAATTAGCATTCATTTTTATCTTTCAAGCATTTCAATTAGACGATTTTAATGTGAAGATTCAAGATCCCCTTAGCATTAAATTTTAGTGTTTTTCAACTTTCAATGTTCTTTTGAAAAAAAAATCTTAAATCTCCTTTATAAGAAGTATAGATATAGATTATAAAATGTATACATATGTATGATTTGAGCCGATGGTTAAATCAAAGAACCGGTGACTTGACCAAGCCAATAAAAAAAACAAGTTTCAAGACATTGATTCTTTGAACTCGTGATTTGCCTTTTCATGTTAATAGTGCTAGAGGACAAGAGTGTGAACATCACCTTTTAAAACTAGTCCCTCCGTCCAAAAATTATTGTCACCCGACAAAAAATACACAGTTTAAGAAAAATACATTTATTACTGCTTTTTCTCTCTTACTTTTTGACATAATGACAGTTTTAGCCTTAGCTAATTAATTAAACTCTTCTTTAAAGCTTGTAATAATAATTTCAAATAAGGGTAATATAGTAAACTTTATCAAAATTCTCTATCTATTTTTAGTAGTGGACAATTAAATTGGGACATCCTAAAAAGAAAACGTGGACAATAAAAATAGGACGGGAGTAGTAAATAATTTCCATGTAAATGAGGAGCAGCCGACATGATATTGCCCGGTTCTTGATTCCTTGACTAGATCCAATGTTCCATTTTTGTTTTCTTAGTTAAGCCTCTATTTTGGTAAATTCCCAATTTGCAGGCCATAATCCATCTTTAACAAGTAGGCTAGTTGACACTTCTGACTAGTTTCAAACATAAAACACGCCTATAATTAAGACCCTTGTTATTATCTAATTATTTATTTTCTTTGACTCATTGAATCTTCCTATTGATTACTTCAAGTTACACAAGTGGAATGCATGGTCCAATTTTTTAAATATGATTGAGTCACTCCAACAAGATTTCATTCACTTGCTTAGGAAGTTAGGCCTATAAATATTTCACAAAAACAGCATCATTTCTAACACAACAACAACAACAACAACAACAACAATCTCTCCCATACAAAAACATGAGCTTGGACTACGTTCAATATCGAGTAAATATGGACACACAAGACGCTGAAGATACTGCGTTTTATGCTCAACTTACACAGCAGATATTGCATCTTATGGACGACGACGATGAAACGTTTGCAAGAGGGACTATAAAGAGTCGTCCCGAGTTTGATAGGAGATCGGTTAGTGGTGGTCAGTTGATCTCTGGGAAGTACTATGGTTGGTTAGAGGGTTCAAGAAGTGTGGAAGTCCCTAGTTGGATGGAGAACTTGTGGACCAAAACTGGTGGCGGAACTGGGGTGTTCATACCTCATGTAGTGGCTGCGGCTAAGCCTCGTAGAAGACGACATCGTAGACCAAGAAAGTACAATAATGGAGAAAGAATACATTCATCAAATGGACAAATGATTCATGGGTGATGAAAAGATTAGTACTATCATGTTAGCATTTGATCATTTGTGTTTTGTACATAAAGTACTATATATCTTGATTATATTCATAATAATTTATAAGACAAGTCTTTATCTAGATTTGATTGGTATATATAAAGTATATATCTTGATTATATTCATAACAGTAATTTATAAGACAAGTCTTTATCTAGATTTGATTGGTATAGAGATTTCTAAGTTCAAATGATGAAATTGGGAAAATGATGCCACAGGCACATTCCAAAAATCTGTACCATCAAAACTTGATGCATAAAATTGGATGTGGTGTGTTTAACAAAGAGTCGGGGTGGCTTGGGGATTAGGCGTTTGAAGTCTTGGAACATTGCGCTTATGACAACTCATATATGGAGTCTTCTAGCAAAACGTCAATTCTTATGGGTTAAGTGGATTCACTCATACCGTTTACACAATAGAAGTTTTTTTGGGATATCTTTATAAAATCTTATTCGAGTTATGGTTGGAGGAAAATTCTACAAATAAGGTTTATTGTGAGGCGTGTTTTCTTTCACATTATTGGGAAAGGTCATTGTACGTCTGAATGGTTTGATAAATGGCACAGTCTAGAACCTCTCGACTCAATTGTTTCTTGTCGGAATATCTATGAGGGGTTTCAATGCTAATAGTATGATTAAAGACTTGCCACGGGGTAACTCGTTCGAAGCTTCAAATGATGAGAATTCAATTATTGAGTAAGTAGCAACGAGTAGTAAGGCTACTACTTCGGGTACGCAAGACGAGGGACAAAGTGCTACCCCTATAGTAGAAAAGACTAATATTTTAGAAAAACACAAACAAATATATGAGGGTAAACTTGTGTTTGTGGATGATGATGATGGGAAATCTCTCAAAAAGGTTGATTACCCGGATAATTTGGGTAGCGACGACAAAGTTGAACCAATTGACAATGAAATTGCAATTTTTTGGCATCAAAACTGATGGGGGTTGGATATGGCCCGAAAAGTTTGTTGGAACAATGGACGAAAAATGTCGTGGATGATGACTACGACCATATGATGATGATATGTATGAAGGTCAGGAAATTCCTGACAATGTACAAACTATATGTGATAATTTGGATATTAAGGTCCGTGGTCGAAAGAAGAAATAGAGCTTTTGATGTTATGTTGCGTCATTTTGAATCTAGCATATTTGTACCTTCTTTGGGGAAGTGGTTTGCCTATGTAACGGGCTGAGATGTGGGATTCACCTACATCCATTGTATTGAATCGTTTTTTGGAGTAATAAATTTACCGGGAAACCCTTTAAAAAAAGACTTGCCACGGGGTAATCAATGGGTGCGGCCGAATGAGTAGAATAAGAAAGACGAAGATTTGAATTCTATTGATCCTATTCTACTCAACGATTTGAAGGATAGGCTATGTTGCCAGCATGTTGATGGAAGTATTCAAAACATTTCGTTTAGTGTAGTATGGCACTCCATTCGTCCTCGTAATAATGAGGTCGATTGGTTTGATATTGTTTGGTTCACGCAAAGCATTCCGCCACATGCTTTTCTTATTTGACTTCTTAAGGGTGAACATCTTAAAATACAAGATAAGTTCAAAGCTTAGGATGTGGCAATGACAGAAAATATTGAAGATATCCTCTTCTCGTTAAGTAAGGTAGTCCAAGACTCACATGCTCATCTATTTTTCGAATGTCGTTTCTCGATGGATGTTTTGTTGGGATTTTACATCTATTTAACCAATTAAACATATCACGAGTACGCAGCGGAAAGATCAAACACGTATAGAACTTTATAATTAACAAGGGTTTAAGAACTTGCGTACCTTTTAGCAATTAACAAACGCCGCCTTAAAATCACGCATAACCACCAAGGATCAAAAGTATAATCCCTCTAAGTATTCACACACAATACGTTCTTAGCAAACAATGTGTATGCTAGTACTAGTAGTGTTTTAAACCAAACGATCTCTTCTTCGTCTTTGAATCAATCAACACACTAAACGCCTTCACGTATGTGGTTTAAAACCACAAAATCGTAACCCTTGAGGGTTGTAGTATTTGATCGCATAAGGAAGAAAGAAAACTGAAACCCTTTTGAGGGTTATGGGATCGGACAAACAAAAGAGGAGAACAAGGAGAGATTTAGGGTTTTTTTAGGTTTTAGGTTATGAACACATAATGACCCTAAGACCTCCTTATTGTAACACCCTCAAATCTGAGTATGCAGCGGAATGTTGAATATCCGAAGGCGTTACATTATTGGGTCAATAGCACCGACCTAGGAAGAAGAAGCAAACCGCGGACCTACACTATTCGGTTTTTACATATTAGCCCGTTAAACCTGTTAACGACTAATATTTATTTCTCGTTAAATATTTAACGATCTTTTGTTAAACACTAATTAATATATTACATTAATACATTAAAACGTTGTTCTACATATTAACGTGTGCGTCCCTTTAGGCTCGAATAAATTCCCGGACATATATAATTTATATTTGGACATATTCCATCAGCTCCCACTTGGACATGTATAAATTATATAATAACATTGGTAAGCATCTAGCAACACGCCAATGCTCCCAGAAACATTCGAGTGTGGTTTCATAAAGACACGGACAAATGATTTATGAATTTACAATCCCTTTGTTTCCGATACCGTGTTAAAATGGATATGGATCAAGGTCATTCCATTATTTAACGATTCTGTTTCTCGTATATGTAACTAATCAAGATTACCGAAAATCAATGAGACATATCTACATGAGTTTTCGGGTACGGCCATACACACATCTGATTAATTCTACGAGGGGCCCAGTGGCATCATTCTTCAACTATTAAAGGAACAAATTATATATTGAGTGCAAGTACCAAGTCATCATGTTTCAAAATCACTTCTAAAATAGCCCTTATTAGTTACCTTTTTCAGGATAACTTAAACTAGATCAAGAAGGATTATCCACATATGCAAGACCTACTTGCATCTCAAGTCTAAGGATTTTGTAAATAAAATCACTTACAAGATTTACTTAATGACGACGATCCATAAAGTAATATTCTTGTTAGTTGGGGAAATCCAATATTCATCTTATGAATATCATGTGAGTTTGGTGGACACATCCTTAATATCTACAATATCACCAATCACTCAGATTTGTCTTAATTTAACAATATTCCCATATTGTTAATCGACAACGGATTAATTTAGAATAATAACTATTATTATTCATGGATTTAAACATGCAAATATAGGACACAATTTAAGATAAAAATAACAAAATACCAAGTATCATTATCATAAAATAAATTGTTTAAACATCCCTTATCCAAATACTAAACACAGATCTACATGAAACTACTAGCTAAACGAAGTCCCATGCTCCTAGCATGTTGAGTAAGCTTTCCTTTAGACAAAGCCTTCGTAAATGGATCAGCCATATTGTCATCTGTGTGAACTTTAAGGAATCTTATTTTTCCTAGTGCAATACTCTCGCGAACATAATGATATCTCCTATGGTAGTGTCTGGCGCCTTTCTGAACTCCCGGTTCGTTAGCAAAACATGCTCTTAGCATGTTGAGTACACTTTCCTTTCGGTAAAGCCTTCATAAAAGTTATGCTAGATTGTAATCTGTGTGAACTTTAAGAATGTTACTTCTATGGTAGTGTCTGGTGCCCATCTGATGTTATTCGGCTTATGTAGCAGACATTTTAGTAGTACTTTACTTGGAGCTTTTCTAGTCTACTACGATTCCGTTCAAAACGAAACACATCCTGTCTGAGATTTCATATCATCTATATCAGTCTCAAATCCAGCATTGCAATAGCAATCAACTCGAAGTTCAGCTTTCGAATTTCCACCATAAACCAAGAACATATTTTTAGTATTTCTTAAATACTTAAGAATATTTTTCACAGCAGTCCAATGAAGTTCACCAGGATTCTGTTGAAACCGGCTTGTTATATTTTGCGCGAACGCAACCTCAGGTCTTGTGCATCTTACTGCATACATAATGGAACCCACAGCCGAAGCATAAGGTACATTTTGCATACGCTTCACCTCTTTAAGTGTTGAAGCATGATGACATCAAATAACGTCTATTTTATAGCATCATTTATCCCACGATATTAACCCATTTTGTATAGTTATTGCACAGAATTGTTACTTAATCGTTTATATTTGAGAATTGCAGTAATTATCGAGTATTTGGCAAAAGATGAAGAAAATGACGTGTTTTGAAGCATAAACAAAGAGTCTAAGAAAGTCGACTGATTCTGACATCGATACGCCGTCTCATTCTAGATAAATACGCCGTATCTAAAGACTTTGAAGAACTCAAGACCATTGCTTGACTTTGAAGAATACACCATTGATACGCCGTATATGATACTTTGGTCAAAAATCAAGAAAAACACATTTTCAGCCAATACTCCGTATCCAAAAACCCCAATACTCTGTATTGGTCAATACTCTGTATCTAAGAAATCGGTCGTGGTGTATTGCTTAATACGCCGTATCGAAACGTCTACCAGACCCTATATATATAGACGACCCTAAACTTAGTTTTAGGTATGCAAGTGAATCCTTAAACCACCAAGTCTACCGAGAGACGATCAGAAGAGC